>JACEIK010003472.1:65227-75581 GCA_018107945.1 Datura stramonium | reverse complement strand
AATATCAATAGTTTACCCATTCGGGTTCTATCTTCCAAGTTTAACGTATCAGTTAATTAAGAAATGTATTAATTAGTCTCTTAGCTTAAGGAAGAGGGATCGGGGAATCATCGTATGGCCCTAGGTACCTTAAAACATGAATATGAGAGGGTAGGTAACTCTCATAAGGAAATTCCATTTCGTTACCCTTGTTAGCCCTTATTGAGTTAAAACCCGATTTCAATTCTCAGGTTTGTTTGTGCGTCGTCGTCTTGTCGTGCCTACCAAATTTATTAGCAACCATAATGTGAAACAACTTTTACACCACCAATACATAACATAATGTAAAGGACCAGATCACAGTGCCCACGCCGAAGGGACTTCAGACTCAATTTACAACTATGACCATAATAGAAGGCAATTGCTCTCTCTACTTCACATTCATGCGTTCCAACTCTTTAGCAAATACACACCTTAATACCAAGTAATCATAAAAATTGGGAGGAACCATAATATTCTACTACATAAGCTCAAGTACAGGGGAATGTCGGATTAATCCTCGGCATGAATTCGTGCTTGAAAATCAAGAGACAAAGAATGTCTTACATACCTTTTTGTTCTGGCGAGCTTTCTTATGTCGTTTCTTTCTTTAAAAAACCAGAACTTTAGCCCCTTAAATTAATTTAGTTTATCACCAAGTGACAAGGCTGTTTCAAGCCAATTTATCCAGCCAAAATGTTACATCAATAGGCAGTCACAACACAAACAAATAAGGCAACACTTAGNCAAATAAGGCAACACTTAGCATTTCTTATTTCAACTTGTTTCTACAACTTTGGGGGAAAATAGAGGTAGGAAATTACCTCACTTTTCTCATGAAAAACTCTCACAAATATAGAGTATATTCTCAGCAAAACACAGCTATTCCAACCTTCAAAAACGAGCAGAACTTCAACAATAACATACCAACAACGGTAGCCCAACATAACCTCCAACTTCTAGCTTTAGCTAGGATTGTTAGGCAAGTTAATAAATTAGAAACACTTACCCTTGGCATGAGAATATTGTTGGATATAATAGAAGTATTTTCCTCCGAATCACTTCCCAATAATGCAGAAATATTGCCGCCAAAACGCAGCAAAATAACAGCACAACAACTACAACAAGTCAACATACAAACCATAACTTTCTTCTAGTTTTCCTTCAAAAATTCATACACTAATTAGAGATTTCAAAAGAGGGAAGTGACTTACTATTTCTTAGGAACAATTCCTACTAAGATGGAGTATAACATTAGCTCAAAATAGTCTCAAACACGCAGCAACAACACTGCCAAAACGAAGCTACAAGGCAGCAACAACTTCACCACAATGTTGCCTTCACTTCTATCAAATTTTGCTTGTGTTTTGATGGTGTTTTCTTGAGGGATTTCCTCTTGGTTTCTAAGGCTTTGCTACTGTAAAAGAGAGAGTATTTAATAGGGTAAGCAAGCACCTCAAACCTGGAAAATTTATAAATTATTTCATAACCAAAAACATAAAATATAAAGGTGTTTGGGCGGTGTCCATGTCACTGCCCGATAGTGCTACCGTAAAACACCTATAACCTTTTATTCCAAACTTCAATTGATGAGTCGTTTGATGTTGTGAAAACTAGACTCAAACGCCATTAATTTGATAGGTCGTGGGGCTTCTAATTCATTATATATTGGGAGATATGGTCATTTAAAATTGACCTTAATTTATAAACTTTACATACTCTTTGTTTTTTTCCATTTGTACACATTTCCCTTGTCATCTACGATCAATATACAACCCGTACTTCCCTTAACATAGCATACGAACATCAAATAATTTCCAAAAATTTTCCGAGGTGTAACATCCTAAACCTGAGATACTGAACTGAGCTGACTAGTGGGAGAGTCAATAACCGAGATGTAACCACGTAAGCTAGACGTGGAGTCCAATGTACACATCCCACCGGTAAGACCCAATATACCTTGCCAGGGTATAAAGTCATGAACTGGGTGATCACAAAGGCCTAGGGCCAATTAGGCCAATAAATACTAAAACCTACGTTGGCAACATAGTTCTGGGAACCTGGATGCGCTAGTACCCCGGTCTGCTCGATGCTAAGTCGTACTCCCACTGGATAATCCTAGACTGAATACTAAGCTGATAGCGCAAAATTTGGGCCCAAGACTAGTCAGGGATACATATCTGAAAGTACCCTAAGAATCTTATCAGACAAGATTCTGAAACTGGGTTCTAGACTTGTCAGAGCTGCTTATCTAGTAGCGTTGTAACCTTCTAAGAACAAACTGTAATCTGAACTAAGGTCCTAAGGTTAGTCAGAGCTATATATCTAAAGTGTCATGAAAGCCTAGTGGACCAATAAACTGAATTTTGAATCTGATTCTGATAACTGGGTGGTAATACTGACACCTCCGGAAAATTCTGTAGTCAAACTAATCAGCTGAAATTTCTGACAAACACTGAGTATCTTTCACACTTTTAACTAAATCTAGGCAACCATGTATCTGATTGAGAATTTAGCATACTAAATAATCTGGGTATTAACTACACTGATATAATCATGGAAATTTCAAAATTTAAACACTTTAGCAAGATTCTAGTCTATTCTACTCTCAAGGACTAGGGCTAAATTCAATGTACAGGGATAAGCATCAATACTGTCACTAACTAGTGGAAAAATATCCATAATTGATATAACATAATAATTCCACATGGATTAAACGAAGCATTACCAAGAATTTCTTAACATTCGAAAGTCTGCAGGGCTAGAATTCACTTTTACGGGAATAACATCAATTTAAACATGAATTGATGGAAATCATATATGAAATAATCATGGATATTATTCTATGTGAATTAATAGAAAACTGACATATATTCTCTTCACATTCGAAAGCTCAGGGCTATGATTTAATAGAGAAACTAGAGAAGGATTTTGGGGACACAACGGAAGAACTATCCCCATGTTGAATTCTCACATACCTGATAAAGAAATCCAACAAAATTTCCTTGAGAATCTGAGGAAAAAGTAGACTGCCTTAGTTCTTGCTCTGAGAGTCCCTGAGAGAATTCTACGATCTGTTTTCTGAAGGTCTGATTGGGGAATGAGGAAAGAAACCGTTTAACCCCACTAATAAGTTTGAAATTATGACTAAAATGTGTAGTTTAAAGTTTATAGGGTAGGAAATTAGTGAAATACCCTTAAAACTCGCATGGAAAAACTGAGTGTTAGTCCTCACGGGTGACCTAATGGGTCGTGGTCACACTCGTGGACTACACTGCCTTTAGCACACTAAAGGTCACCATGAAGGACCTAATGAGTTGTGGTTAGTAACCATGATCATGGTCACCTCTCGTGGAGCATACTGTCTAACAGCCTTACAGTCCCCACGGGTGATACCATGATCCGTTACTGGTGACCACGACTCGTGGTCACCATCTGTTATGTACATTGCCTCATCCTTCTCTTTTCTCACTCATCACTCCCCACAACTGACCTAACGAGTCGTGGGGAATGACCAGGACTCGTAGTCACGTCCATGGGGATCCCATTTCTCAAACTTAAACTTATCACCTGGACCTCACCACGAGTCACTTAACGACTCATGGTGACATCCCACGGCTCATAGAATGACTCGTTTTGTGACCTGGTGCAAATCTTTCCAGTTTTCTCTTATTTAAGTCCCGGTTCTAGCCTTTGAGTTTCTGGGGCATTACAATATCTCCCCTTGGGAACATTCATCCTTTAATGTTGGAAAACACATAGGAAAGCATAGAATGGCAACTTTTATACACGAATAGTGATCACGAAAGCTGAAAACTAGCGGAATGACTATCTCTGAACTGAATCACAAATCTGAACTGAATTCACTAATAATGCACATGTTCATTTACATGAAAGAAACTGGAACACATGAACTGGATAGAGTTTTTGGGAGAAATTTGGTACCTTAAACTGAAACTGAGCTGGAAGAGAACAAATGTGGGTATCTGGCCATCATATCTGCTTTGGCCTCCCACGTAGCTCCCTCAACCTGTTGATTTCTCTATAATAGCTTGACTGAAGCTACCTCATTGTTCCTCAGCTTACGAACCTGACGGTCAAGGATCTGGACTGAAACCTCCTCGTATGAGAGACTATCCTTTATTTCTATGTTGTCCAAGGGCACTATTGAAGTTGGGTCACCAATGAATTTCTTCAATAGTGACACATGGAATACTGGGTGGACAGAAGTCAACTCTGCAGGTAATTCCAGCTCACAGGCTATTCAGCCAATATCTGTTGTCTCAAGTTACCAACGTCCGGTACACACAATCTGCCCTGATAACGGAGCACACCATCTGCCCCTTTGGAGAAAGCCTCAACCTCTTTCTTGAGAACCGCTTCCTTGAGTTTGAGTAAAATGGGATCTTCATCCTGTTTGGACTTAACTTCAACAACTAAAGAGGAATCTGACCCGCTTTGCATCACCACTCCACCCTCAGCTGAGTCAACCAAATACAACCCTAACCGAGCTAGTCTGTGAATATCCTTCGCCAATTCCTTTCTGCCTTCCTCAATATGAGCCACGCTACCCATAGACACTCTGCTTAGGACATCAATCACCACACTGGCTTTGCCCGGGTGATATACCACGCTCATGTCATAATACTTTAGGAGCGCTAACCACTTTCTCAACCAAAGATTCAGGTCCTTCTGACTGAATACATACTGAAGGCTCTTGTGATCGGTGAAAAAATCAACGTGAGCCCCGTACGGGTAATGTCTCCATATTTTCAACACAAACACTATTGTTGCCAACTCCAAGTCATGAGTTGGATAATTCTTCTCATGAACCTTGAGCTGTCTAGAGGCGTAGGCTATCACTTTGCCCCACTGCATCAAAACGCAATCAAGTCCAACTCTGGAAGCATTGCAATATACTACAAACCCATATGATCCTTCTGGTAGGGTCAACGCTGGAGCAGTAGTGAGTCGAGTTTTTAACTCTTGAAACTCATCTCAGACGTATCTGACCATTGGAATTTCACCTTCTTCTGAGTCAGCCTAGTTAGTGGAGATGCTATAGAATAAAAGCCTTCCACAAAGCGTCGGTAATAACCAGCCAAACCCAAGAAACTTCTGATTTCGGTTGGGGAGGTTTTGGGCCAGTCTTTCACTGCTTCTATCTTTTGAGGATCAACTTGAATACCCTTCCTAAGACCACATGACCCAGGAAAGTCACGGACTTTAACCAGAATTCGCACTTGGTGAACTTGGAGAACAATTGGCTATCTCTAAGTGTCTGAAGTACTATCCTTCAGTGATTAACATGCTCTTCCTCATTTCTGGAGTATACCAGAATGTCATCGATAAATACAATGACGAACATATTTAGATACTTCTTGAACACTCTGTTCATCAGGTCCATAAAGACTGCAGGGACATTTGTTAGTCCGAAGTACATAACCACAAACTCGTAGTTACCATACCAAGTCCTGAAAGTTGTTTTGGTATGTCACACGCCCTGACTCTTAGCTGATGATATCCCAACTTGAGATCTATTTTGGAGAAACAACTGGATCCCTAAAGTTTGTCGAACAGGTAATCAATTCTGAGTAGGGGATACTTTTTCTTGACTATGACCTTTTTCAACTGACGATAATCGATGCACATTCTGAGGTGTCGTCTTTCTTTCACACAAATAGTATTGGAGCACCCCAGGGAGATATGTTGGGTCTGATAAAACTCTTATCAAAAAGGCCTTTTAGCTTCTCCTTCGACTCCTTAAGTTTATCTAGAGCCATTCTGTAAGGAAGGATAGATATGGGCTGAGTATATGGGAGAAGATCTATACCGAAGTCGATTTCCCATTTGGGAGGAACTCCGGGAAGATCTTCGGGGAACACATCAGGAAATTCGCTGATAAGAGGAACTGACTGGATAGTTGGGGTCTTAGAGTTGGAATCTTTGACCCAAACTAGATGATAGATACATCACTTACAAATAAGCTTTATAGCCTTAAGGTAGGAAATACACCTACCCTTAGGCACTGAACTACTGCCTATCCATTCTAACAGTGGCTCATTTGGAAACTAAAATTTGACAACTCTAGTTCTGCGATTGACTAAGGCATAACCGTAGTATAACCAATCCATGCCAAGGATGAGGTCAAAATCGACCATGTCTAGCTCTACAAGGTCGGCTGGAATGACTTAGTTGAAGACTGAGACTGGGCAGTTTCTATACACCCGGTTGGCTCTAACTGACTCGCCAACTGGGGTGGAGACTAAAAATGGTTCTGAGAGGACCTCTAGACTGATATTAAACTGGATTGCTATGTAGGGAGTCACGAATGATAGTGTGGCCCCTGGATCTAGTAGGGCATATACATATAGATGGAAAAGACGTAACATACCCGTGACCACGTCAGGTAAGCTCTCCGATCCTAATGAGAAGACAATGCATAAAATGGTTTTGGCATTGACCGCCATCCGTACCTAAAGTATTGGCTTGCTGAGCTGGTTGGCCTGCTAGAGTTGCTAAGTTAGTGGATTATGACCCTCCCCATCCTGCTGACGGAAACTCTCTAAGCTGATAACTAAGCTGTCCACAACCAAAACAACCCTCTCCACTCTGAAGACACTCTCTTGGGTGATTCTTGCCACACTTAGGGTAAGCTGGATACCTGTTGCTGATACTGTAGCTCTGGGACTGAGATCCAGATGCTCCACCCCTCCGATCCTAGCGGGACCGAAAGGTAGGGGCGCTGGCTGAGCTAGGTGTTGGAGCCCTCTGTTGTTGCTGCTGTTATGGGCGGCTACTACCACTAGACCTCTAGTGGCCATAATCTGAATGGCCAGTCCTTGCCCACATCTTATTTTGCTCCATGTCCCTCAGTTTTTCTACCTCAATCTATTGGGAATAGAAAATCTGGCTTGAGAGGTCGATATCCTTAACTAGCATCGCTGTCCTGCACTCTTTGAGGACCAGGTTCTACACCCCATTAACAAAATTCAGCATGCGAGCCCTTGCTTGGCCACCATCTCTGGAGCGTATTTGGACAACCTGGTGAACACCAAAGCATATTCTTCTACTGTCCGGTTTCCTTATCTCAGATTCATGAACTCCGCTACTTTTGCCTCCCTAAGCTCCCAAGGGAAGAATCTATCCAGGAAGGCTATAGTGAACTCCTCCCATTCCAGCGGTCCTGCTTCCGCTGGCCTCCCCTCCTTCCACTGATCGTACCAGACCTGAGTTACCCTTTTTAGCTGGCAAGCAGCCAAGTCGGCACTTTTGAGGGACTGGCACCCATAATTCGAGTGATCTTTTTAATATCATCCACAAATACTAGTGGGTCCTCTCTCACCTTAGATCCGTGAAAATCCTGAGGGTTCATTCGAGTGAAGTCCCACACGCGGGCAGCTGCTGTGGACCCATGATTGTTGACTGGAACCACCTGCTAGTTCACCTGGTTGGTAACCATTTGAGCAAGCAGCTGGATAGCCGCTTTGAACTCTGCGATAGACACCGAGTCATCCTGAGGGGCTGCCGAGGCTGGTGGGGCAGGTTAGTGAGCATTATCGACCCTTTATCTGTTACCACATCCCGGAGGCATGATTCACTGAAACAAAACAGAGCACGAGTTAGGAGAAAGATTCTGGAATTGAATTTCAATGCAAAATAAGGAGTGTGAAATAAAGGAATTTTCCTAATAACATCTTGTAGCCTCCCCGTCATAAATGTGGCGCGCTTCACACCCATGAAGAGGACTCTAATCAATGAGGCTTTCAGACATCCGAGGATACTCTGAACCTAGTGCTCTAATACAAAGTTTGTCACGCCCCAAGCTTACACCCTGGACAGAACACGGTACCTGGAGTCACAAGTAACCCCAAGTGATCCCCTGGTCTATCATACACTGGAATTATGAGTAAACTTTTAAATATAGTGGAAGCTTTTAAAAGAAAAAATATAAATATTTCAGAGAATAAAGATGATTCATAATGTTTGAAAATATTTGAACAAAACTACAAGTCTGAAAACCAAATTTGCATCTGAAAACCATTACAACTGATGAGTTGTTGGGACAAGCCCCCAACTAACTCCAAATATGAATAAAAGAAAAGAAAATGTAATAGAATGAAATAATCTTCATCCTCGAAAGATGAGAACTTACCAACACAACTGAAGTCTTCTGAGAGTGACCGGCTAGCGAGGTTGAGACTGAGATCCTGCAGCTGTATCATAAAACGATACAGCATAAAAGTATGCATCAGTACTTTGAATGTACTGAGTGAGAGAAACCATACACCATAAATAAAAGGGCTAAACTGAAAAGACATGCAATTACCAACTAAATCTACTGTACTGAATAACTATAATAACTGAAATGGTCCAAAAGACCCTGTCTAATGATCAAGGACATGCTCTAAACCTTAGATACTAAACTGAGCTGATTAGTGGGAGAGTCTATAACTGACATGTAACCACGTGACCTAGACGTGGAGTCCGATGTATGCACCCCACAGGTAGGACCCAATATACCTTTCTACAGTATAAAGGCATGAACTGGGTGATCAAAAAAGTCTGGGGCCACTCAAGCCAATAAATACTGAAACCTACGCTAGCAATGCAGTTCTGGGAACTTGGGTCTACTAGAACCCCGGTCCACTAGGTGCTAAGTCCTACTGCCACTAGATAATCCTAGACTGAATATTAAGCTGATAGCTAGAAGCTGGGCCCAATACTAGTCATGGATATATATATATATGAAAGTACCCTAAGAGTCTTATCGGACTAGATTCTGAAATTGGGTTCTAGACTGGTCAGAGTTGCTTATCTAGAAGCGTCGTAAACATCTAAGAACAAGCTGTAATCTGAACTGGGGTCCTAAGGATAGTCAGATCTATATTTCTAAAGTGTCATGACCGCTTAGTGGACCAATAAATTATATTCTGAATCTAATTCTAATAACTGGGAGATAAGACTGACACCTCAGGAAAATTCTATAGTCAAACTGATTAGCTGACATTTCTGACAGACACTGAGTATTTTTCACACTTTTAACTAAAGATAGGCAACCATGTATTTGACTGAGAATTTAGCATACAAAATAATCTAGGAATTCACCACACTGATATATAATCAAGGAAATTTCAAGATTTATACACTTTAGTAAGACTCTAGTGTTTTGTACTCTCAAGGACTAGGGCTAAATTCAATTTACAGTGATAAGCATCAATACTGTCACTAACTGGTGGAAAATATCCATCATTAATATAACATAATAATTCCACAAGGATTAAATGAAGCATAACAAAGAATTTCTTAACATTCAAAAGTCTGCAGGGCTAGAATTCACTTGTACGGAAATAACATCAATTTAAACATGAACTGATGGAAATCATATATGAAATAATCATGGATATCGTTCTATGTGAATTCAAAGAAAACTGACATATATTCTCTTCACATTCGAAAGCTCAGGGTTAGAATTTTATAGAGAAACTAGAGAAGGGTTTTGGGGGACACAAGGGAAGACTATCCCCTTGTTGAATTCCCACATACCTGATAAAGAAATCTGACAAAATTTCCTTGAGAATCTGAGGAAAAGTAGATTGCCCTAGTTCTTGCTCTAAGAGTCCCTAAGAGAATTCTACGATCTATTTTCTGAAGGTCTGAGTGGGGAATGAGGAAACAACCATTTAACCCCACTAATAAGTCTGAAATTATGACTAAAACGACGTAGTTTAAAGTTTAGGAGGGTAGAAAATTATTGAAAGACCCTTAAAAACTTGCAGGAAAAAACTGAGTGTCAGTCCTCACTGGTGAACTACACTGCCTGCAGCACACTAAAGGTCACCACGAGGGACCTAATGAGTTGTAGTTAGTGACCACGACTCGTGGTCACCTCTCATGGACCATACTGTCTAAGAGCCTTGGTGTCCCTACGGGAGACACCACGATCCGTTACTGGTAACCACGGCTCGTGGTCACTATCCGTTATGTACACTACCTCATCCTTCTATTTTCTCACTCATCACTCCTAACGACTGACCTAACGATTCATGGGGCCTGACCATGACTCATGGTCATGTCCGTGGGGATCCCATTTCCCAAACTTCAACTTATCACCTGGGCCTCACCACGAGTCACTTAACGACTTGTGGTCACTCCCCACGGGTCACAGAACGAAGTTTAAAGTTTTCCAGTTTTCTTTGATTTAAGTCCTAGGTCTAGCCTTTGAATTTCTGGGGCATTACACAACCCTACACACTCTAGACCCAATTGCCTACCATTTCTTTCTCACCCATATTCAATTTCTCTTTTTTCAAGAAAAAATGGAATAAGTAGATAT
>JACEIK010003472.1:27233-52538 GCA_018107945.1 Datura stramonium | reverse complement strand
CTATGATGACCCCCAACTGGAGAGATGAATGACAGGTCTCTAGAATGCTCAGCATCTCTATTTCAGGCACACACGTGCGAATGATTCCATCTACACAAATGAGAAATAAGTATAGCTCATCCCAATAATATCTTCGAGCATCGAATAAGAAATTTTTATTCTTCTGAGGAGTCAGGTCTGCTAGTATCATATCGCTAACCAAGTAATTTGCAAAGTCGGCAAACCAGGGAATCAAATACTACGATGCAGCTAATACCTATTCATCTGGGAAGGCATCATCAATATCAACCTCCTCCCTTTCTCTAGCTTCAGACTTAAGCCTGGATAGATGATCCGCTACCTGATTTTCTGTTCCCTTCTGATCTTAAACATCAAACTCAAATTCTTGGAGCAAGAGAAACCACCAAATTAATTCGGGTTTAGCATCATTTTTTGACATCAGGTACCTCAAAGTGTCATGGTTTGTATGAATGATCACATTGGTTCCCAGCAAGTATGCTCGAAATTTTTTGAATGCAAAGACCACCGCCAATAGCTTTTTTCTGTGACCGTGTAATTCTTCTAGGTTGTATTGAGTGTTTTACTAGTGTAGTAGATTAGATGAAAAATATTTGCTCTTCGTTGGCCCAAAACAACACCAAGAGAAACAACGCTAGCATCGCACATTACCTCAAATGGGAAGACCAATCTGGAGCTATGATGAAAGGAGCAGTGGTGAGTTTCTCTTTTAAGTACTCAAAAGCCCTTAGACATGCTTCATCAAACACTAACTTTACCTCCTTCTCAAGTAATTTGCACAATGGTTGTGCGTTTTTGAAAAGTCCTTGATGAATCGTTTGTATAATCCTGCATGCCCTAGAAAGCTTCTGACCCCTTTTATGGAAATAGGGGGTGGAAAACCAGCTATAACCTCAACTTTTGCCTTGTCCACCTCAATCCCCTTTCTCGAGATTTTATGACCCAACACTATTCCCTCCTTAACCATAAAATGACACTTTTCCCAGTTTAGGACAAGATTATTTGCTTCACATCTTTTTAATACATTGCCTAAGTGGTCAAGGCAAGAATCAAATGAGTCACCTGCAATAGAGAAGTCATCCATAAATACTTCAATGGTGTCCTCCACTATGTCTGAGAATATAGACATCATGCAACACTGGAATGTGGTTGGTGCATTACACAATCCGAATGGCATTCTTATGAAAGCGAACATTCCATTTGGACAAGTAAAGGTCGTCTTTTCCTGGTATTTTGGAGCGATGGTAATCTGATTATATCCTGAATAACTGTCAAGAAAAAGTACCAAACTCTACCTGCCAGTCTGTCAAGCATCTGATCCAAGAATGGCATTGGAAAGTGGTCCTTTTGGTTCCATTGGTTGAGTTTCCTATAATCCATGCATACACACCACCCTATGACTGGTCATGTCGGTATCAGCTCGTTCTTTTCATTGGGCACGACTGTGATCCCACCTTTCTTCGATGCACATTGTACCGGGCTCGCCCACTAGCTATCTACGATGGGATATATTACTCCAACATCTATCCACTTGATGATATCCTTCTTTAATACTTCTTGCATTGGGGGGTTCAGGCGGCGTTGATGTTCTATACTTGGTTTGCAATTTGGCTGAAGTTGGATTTTATGAGTACATATGCCTGGTGGGATTCTGATGATATCAGTTATGGTTCAGCCAATTGCCTTTTTGTACCTTTTTAATAAGCTGACCAAAGCTCCCACCTAATCATCTAACAAATCTGCTATGATTATTACAGGTACAGTATTGTCTTCACTAAGGAATGCATACTTGATATGGGGAGGTAGTGTTTTCAGCTCAAGGACTGGTGGTACCTCCACAAATGGCTTGGCCGGCAGCGTTAAGTGGTTCTTTAGATCCAAGTATAACTTCTTTGGGCTAAAATTATATGACCCCATTCCATTTAAAGCGTTAACCATCTCCGTGTATTCTGGTATCTCGTCTCCCTCATAATTCATCATCACAGTTGTTAATGTATCAATAGTCATCATCTCCTCCAGAGACACTAGCAGCTTATCACATTCCCTCCGGGTGTTTGAATGAGGGATCATTCCCTTGATATATCCTAAGAGAATCACAAAAGAAAATGTAAACAGGGAAATAACTACCAAGAGTCAAATACAAGCAATTAATCTAGTCTTTGTCGTATTCCTCGGCAACGACACCACTTTTGATAACGCTTAAACCACACCTCCTACTGAAGTATGAAGCATACGTTGTCAATAAAGAATTCAACAAAGAGGTTGGGGTCGAACCCATAAGGAATATGGAAGATCTAAACTAATATTGGTAAGTGAACTTGTTGGTTAGTTACTCCAATTGGGGGGTTTAAGAAAAATAATAATTAAAAATAATGATTAAAATTGTGATGTAAAATCAAGAGTTAAGACTAACTAGGTTTTGTGTTCCCCATGGGTTCATAACTGCTTCGGGTATACACACGTGATCAATACCAATGCTTACTTGCAGAACTGATATCTAGGGTTCATCCAAATGACTGGTTCGTCCCTATTGAATGACTATACTCAATCACCGGGTCAAGCCTCATGAGCGATTTCAAATTAACCATTATCAATTTGTTCCAAATTTAACTATCCTGCAACCACAGCTAAAGTTAATACAATGATTATCAAGATCAAGACTTTGTTGTAATTCTCTTTTCATAATCTCTACCTCTCGGGGCTCAAGCAAGTAAAGAATTCTGGCAAATCCTAACGCTGTACACCATTAAGAAACTTTTAAGCATGAAGAGAACACAGTACAAGTGTTTTGCTTCGATTTTGAATCACTTTTGTACAACCCTAGCTCATTAATCCATCATGGTTCCCACAACCCTAACTATGGAGCTTATAGCCTCTCATAGTTGTAAGGTTGTGATATGCATTCATGATTAAACACATAAATCAATACTTACAATTGTAGATGAGAGAAAAGATTCTTTGATTATATCCGAAATAACTCAAGAACAATTCACAAATATCAAGAAGAAATCAAGAAAAGGTTGATCACAATCCAATCAACTCAATTCTATGTTGTCTCTATGTTCTCTAAGATCTCTAACATCCTCTCTCATCTTCTCCTGAAAATAAAACATAAAAAGTATTTCTACAGACATAATAATCTTTTTCCCAAGCTAACAGGGTAAATTTCCATAACTGGTGCCGCCTGAGCCACAACATATCCTACGACCTGTAGCAGGATTGTACGGATCATATCTATTATCCGTATGTCCTTGGCTTACTGAAATTTGGCTAAGTGTTGGGCCTTGGTATGACTCATACATGCTTCCTACGAGTCTTACTATTTTTTTATGGCTTGACTCTAGAATTTTCAATTTTGCTGAAGTTTTTCACGAGTATAATGGTACGACTCATACTTTGCCTCCATGACTCATATTGTCTATTCATGTCAGAAGTCAGCTTCTTGTGCAATTCTTCTTAATATTTCCACGACTCAGTGCTATGGCTCGTACAGGCATTGTATGACTCGTACTAAGAGTCGTAAGATGCACTCTTCACAACTCATCCATCTGAAGCTTTTCATGATCTTCAGTACGACTCGTAGCATCATCCTATGGCTCGTACAGAGACTGTGACTTTAGCCTATTTTCTGCACTTTCAAGCTATTTTTTGCACATTCTTGCTCCAGCACCTATTTTTCCTATAACCAAAGAAAAAGTGCCTTATATCCGTATAAACACACCTAAGTCCATGTTATTTTCTTAGTTTTGGCATAAAAAATGCCATAAACTCACAGCACATCACATGGCACGACCTTCAGCGTGCCAATCTCCTAGCATGTCATGCTCATGTTGCGACATTGCATTATTTTGGTGTTGACAACCATTCCAAGTTGCATTTTTCTCCTCGTTGCCTTCTTCATCATTCATCCTAACATTTATCTTCATCATTTAGCATTTTTCACCTACACAAAGAACTTAGCACCTTTGTTAGTCTATGGCCACAAATTACTCAAAGTACATGAGATTATAATCAAATTAAATTACAAACAAGGCTAAATGATGGGTATAAAATATTACTTGGGTGTGTAAATATGCCAAGATCAGTAGCTCTAGTTGACTAGGATGAATTTGTGACAGTCTTTCTGGAAAAGTTCTTTCCTCGCCAGTTAAGGGACGCAAAGGTTGAAGAGTTCATTAACCTTAAGCAGAACTATCTTGTCAGTTAAGGAGTATGCTCTTAGGTTTACTCAACTGTCTAGGTATTCTCTAGATATGATTGTTGAGTTGAGGTCTCGAACAAGTAAGTTCGTTTTAAGTGTCTCAGATTTGGTGGTCAAGAAATGCAGGACCGGCATGCTCATCGGAGATATGGATATCTCCCAACTTTTGATCTATGCTCAATAGATCGAGAAGAAAAGTTGAAGGACAAAGAAAGGGAGAATAAGAGAGCCAAAACTGGTAACTTTGAATTATCGCAACAAAGTTCAGGTAGTGGAAATCGCTCACAATTCCATCAGAGGTCATCAGCTCCAACACCTTCTTCAACTAGTGTTCCATCTCCCAGATCCAAAGAGGATTAAAAGGGTAGAGCTCCAGGCTCTAGGTCCCAAGGGAATATGTTCGGAGGTCGTACCTTCCTTGTTTATAAGAAGTGTAGAAGGAAACACCCCAGGGAGTATTTTATTGGTAAGGATATTTGCTTTGGGTGTGGTAAGCCCGGTCAAAAACTCCAAGAATGTCCATCAGCAAACAGGGCGATGTTAGTGGTTGCACCCAAGCCACAACTTCAACAGCTCGAGTAGCTTGCCTATCCTAATAGGGTGCCTCTTCTAGTGTAGGTGGAGAACAACGTTAGAACTATTTCTATGCACTCTGATCGTGCCAAGATCAGGAGAACTAGCCAAATATGGTCACAAATATGTTATAAGTCTTTCATATTGATGCTTATGTATTGTAGATCCAGGTGCCACATTATCCTTTGCAACCCAATATGTTGCAGTAAATTTTGGTGTCAGTCCTGAATGCCTCTCAAAACCCTTCTCAGTCTCTACTCCTGTCAATGAGTCATTTATCGCAAGAAGAGTTACAAAAATTGCTTAGTTTTAGTTTTCCAAAATATCACCGCAATAGATTCAGTAGAGTTAAAAATGACCGACATTGATGTTATTTGGGATGGATTGGTAATATTTCTGTTATGCCTCAGTCAACTGTAGAACTAGAGTATTAGAATTTTGGTTCCGAGGTCAACCTATCATAGAATGGAAGGGTAGCTCCACAGTGCCTATAGGTTATTTTGTCTCTTACCTTAAGGCTAGGTTGATGATTTTCGAGGGTTGCATATATCACTTAGTTCAAGTGAGGGATTCTAAGTCCAAAGCCCAAACCTTTAGTCAGTACCAGTCATTTATGAATTCCCATAAGTGTTCCTAGAGGATGTGCTGGAGTCCCTTCCGGTCGGGAGATCGACTTTAGGATAGACCTCCTTCCAAATACGCAGCCGATTGTCATGACTAGAGTTGAGACCCCGGACCGAGACACGGGATCTAGAACCACAAATTGCTCCAAATCGACCCATGACATAAACATAGTGGATAAAGAGCATAAATTAGCGAAAATTGATAAACCGAACATGACTAAGCGAAAGGCTACACATGAAATCATTGTAAATCGAGTCAACACTGACAAGCTGACTTGTACATATTGTCTGAAAAGCCTCTAACATAACTGGTGAGCTGATGGGACAACATCCCTAACTAGTTCAACAAAAGTCTATAACTAAAATAACAAACTAAACTAAGTGTCCTCGGAGGATGAGAATTCACCAACACTGGCTAGCAAAACTGATACGGAAATGGGACTAAGGGCGTGACTGAGTCTAGTCTCTTGGACCTGTATCATGAAATGATATAGCATAGAGTATGTGGTCAGTACTTGAAATGTATTGAGTATGAAAGGTAAGTAAAATATGCTGAGTAAGTAAAAATTGAAATCATGCCTATCATAAATCATAACATCAAACAATTCTGAGAGTAAATGTTGCATGCTGATATCTGAAAACACGAATAGACATAAACTGGATCTCATAACTGAATCAAATGATCCAAACTGAAACTAAGATTTTTAAGTAAAACTAGCAACCTGATCATTGGGTCAAACCTGCTGAAAACATATTATCATAACTAATAAACATGCATAATGAAATCATGAGGAATAATGGAAGACTCGTCTTAACTGACACCATCATGATAGAGCTTACATGATGCCCCAACTATATTGCTCTAGTGGGTAAAGCCTTCCCAGGCTTGCCCGGCAAGGGACTTACATAGTGTGATATCATTAATGGGACCCACCTAGAGTCTAGGGACACACCTATAGTCCATGAATATAAACTGTTGGTGCAGAGGTTACCTGAATGTCAGGCCTACTCGGTGCTGACACTTCTCCCAAAAACATGCACATGAAGGCTTATATAATAATCGTGAAAATCATAAATGAAGTTCATGGATGGTTAATTCATAACATACTTGATCATACTTGAAATACATGATTAGTCATGAAATAAGGGTCCGTGAGTCGGCCAAAATCATAAACTCATAAATCATAAAGAAAATACATGCTTGAGAAATCATCATACTTGAGATTCATAAATTCATGAATACTGCTTGTAGGAAATCATATCATAAATCATAAATAATAAGTTAGGGCTTAGGAGAATCAACATCACAATAGAATCATAAACTTGATTTTTCATGAAGCTTGCATAATTGGGCATAATTGTCTAAAATTTGAAATCATAAATTAATAATCAAAAATAAATATACAATCCGCCCATAGATCTTAAAATATGATTTGAAATATGAAGGGAATTAACCCATAAATAAATAATAAAGAATTTTATGAAAATTGGGATAAAATCCCATATGATCATACACTTGAATCAACACTAGAACTCATGAACTTGAGGAGAAATTTGGGCATGAGAGTGAAAGAAAACTCCCATTCGTGGCCCTACATACCTGGGTAATCTGATTCTTAGCTTGACTTGAAAAGCCCAAGAGATTTGGAAGAGAAATTTGAGGACTGCTAAGCATGATATTTAATAAAATCTTCTAAACTTTCATGCATGGGAGTTGAATTAATTAGAATAGGTTAAATTATAATGCTCAAACTCACACTCCTGATAAAGCATAAAGTGTACGTTGTCAATAAAGAATCCAACAAAGGTTGGGGTCGACCCCACAGGGAATATGGTCAAGATATAGACTAACACAGGTATTTAAGCTTTTAGGTTTATTATCTCCAAAAAGAGGGGTTTATAAAAAAAATTATAAAACAAGATTAAAAATTGATTGTTGTTTATCAAGATTTGCAATTAACTAGGGTAAGTGTTCCCCATGGGTTCATCACTACTTCAGGTTTACATTTGTGATCTATCCCAATGCTCACTTGTAGAACTGATAACTAGGATTCATCCAAATGACTGGTTCGTCCTTGAAATTTCACCTGATGACATTCTCTGTTAACTTCCACGGATGACCTTGGTACGACTCGTACCTCAGTTCCACGAACTATGACTCCTTCTCGTACCTTGAGTTCTGCCAGTCTTCTCTTTTTCTGGTCTTTTCCTCAGTTCCTTGGTATGGGTCTAAGGTAGGTTTCATGACTCGTGGTTGTTACCCGTACTAGGATACTTGACCTATGCAAAACCTTTTGGAATTTACTACGACTATTATGGTACGGCTAGTATTATTAGCCGTAAGTTGCCTTTGCCTCATGATTTGGCCCTGGACCTTTCCACGACTCTTAGTATGGCTCATACTGACATCCTTACTAATCCACTTTTCTGAATTTTTCTCCATCTTTTGCACAATTCATCGCCAACATCTATTTTCCCTAAAAACAAAGTAAAACTGCCTCATATTCATATAAACACAACTAAGTCCATGCTAGTTTCCTCGGTTTTGAGCGTCGAAAGTGTTTTCAACTCACAACACATCAACACCTTCAACTTAAGACTTTTGCTTGATCTCAATAAGAGAAAACAAAAACTAAAAATGACGCTTAACTAGAAAGTAAACCTAGAATACCTACAGTCAACAAAACAAAATTTGCACTATGAACCACAATCAGCTAATGATCCCTTTTCCGTTCAAACTAAATCAGCTATACACACATTTAACCACAATCAATGATATATAGGGATCAAGATATGGAATCAAACTATTAGCAGAGAATTGAGTTATCACCAATGCTATTCACACAGATAATTGGTAAAATACAACATAAACCAAGTACCCTCACAGCAAATAAAGTCCCCAACATTCATAGATATATAAAATAATGAACTTGAGACTAAACAAATGGACTCTCACTCTCCCAAAAAAGTTCCATATACTGCACATAGGATACTATAGATTTGCCCTTATTTTCTCTACTTCAGTTCTTCAGACAGTTAAACTAGGATCACTATAGGACTTTGTTCAGCTTGTAATATAGGCTTCGGGATGGGTATGGTAAATATGAAATTAAGTGACTAAACCCTCCCTCGCACTACATACTTGTGGTTCCACTTTACACTTTTTTTCCCATTTTTCACTTTTTCAACTTTTTTCTCCCTTTGCTCCATTTATAGGCAATATATGGGTATGGTGTGTTTTTTTTATTTTTTTTATTCCATTTTCTCTTGTATTTTCTTTTCATTTTTCTTTTTCAACTCTTTTATATTTCTTTTCTTGTCAAACCATACCTCATATTTAACGTTTTTCCTTTCTTTTCATTTTTCACCTCCCCACAGTCTATGCACCCCTGCTATAGCGACCATAAACTTAGGCATTTTTCCTAAGTTGAGGTTCACAATGTCCAAGGACGAACCAGCACCAAAACAGGTTTATTATAAACAATGGGAAAGGTTAAATGTTAATCAAAGAAAAATGGTTAATATAAGGCTCAAAATCAGGATCAAGGAATTCATCATCATTTGGTAAGGTCATTTAAGCTAATGTGGCTAAAATCAAAAACAGCCTATGATCATCTCCTAACCAACTATCCTAAATCCTATGCAAAGACCAAACAGGGAAGTTCTAGATCCTCTATGCAGTATTGAACTAGGTATACATTCTCACTCACTCATGGTACCGGTTTGAATTAAATCTACCTATCCAGTTCATGCACGGCTAAACTACAATTACTCATGCTCAAAATTTAAATGTCACACAAAGATCCACATAAGTCATGCAATTTTGATCAACCACACGGCCAACATCAAAAAAAAATTCAAATAGGGTCAATTTTTTTAAAAATATCAAAATAGTGCATTTATTGGTTGCAAAGTAATTCTAAGCTACTTCTAATTAAATAAAAAGAACCTAAACATGTTGATTCTACTATATAGCATACCCGAGAAAAAAGAAACACGACAAGAAAACTCCTCAGACGAATCAAAAATTTCCAAAAATACAAGTACATCCCCCTTTTTGAAAAATATTCTTCGTCCCCGAAGCATAAAATATGTAAGAACAAGGGAAAGGGATAAACCTGTGGCACACTAAGCGCTCATGTCATCCTGCAGAGGTGGTACCTCCGCTGCATCAGTGGCACTAGCGGTGGCCGGTGCACTCAATGGTACCTCTGTTGGGGGATTGGTTACCCCCGCATTACTAGTGATCACTTTTGCGACCTCATGTTCTACTCTGTCTGAATGTGGATCCCGTGAAGGGTCCTCTCCACACACAATTACTCTCTGGGAAGTAGTGGAGCTCTTCGCTCCTCTGGCTCGCTCATGCAACTCCAACATATGTGCATCGTGAGCTTGTAGGCTCTCTACTCTTGCCCGCTTTCTCTTTTTCTTCTTCTTCATTTTCCTCTTATTTGAGGACTCATTTTCAACATCCTCTGAGACCCTCTTCTTTCCTTTCTCTCCACTAGTAACCATCAGTCCCCAATATACCTCCAAGTCGAGTTCCTCATCTAGCTCAACATCTATGTCCGGAAGAGTAGGAGCTGCTAGAATTGCTGGTTGTCTAGACTACAGCTCGGTCACTTGGCTCCAAAGAGACCGCAACTCCTCCCGAAGGCTACCAGTGTCCAAATGCTCTGCTAAGTGCTCATTGAATCGATTCTCAAATCCATCAATCCATCCATGCAATCCCCTCACGGCCTCGTCAATCTCCGCCTTCATCCAAGGCTTGACATTTTCCATCATAGATTCAACTTTTCTCTCTACCACCATCAGCCTTTTATCTATATTTTGGAGGAATTCGTGAGGTACCAACACATACTACCTGGTTTCTGGCTTAGGAGACCCATCGAAGGTGCAGCTGAAGTACTAGGCACTGCCTCTGTAACTGGTGTCTCACCCTGCTCCACTGAAGTAAGGGAATTAACTTGCTTGCCCCCAGATGCTCGTGGTACTGGGATTGAGGTAGGAATTCTAGGGTTCATTTCATCCCAGATCAATCCTATATCTGTCATCCTCTGACCTCCAATCTTAACAACACCACATTTCAGTAGTCGGACCCCAGCATCTCTGCACATCCAGTAAATAAGGCTCGAAAAATTGCATGGTGGTGCTCAAACCAAGACCATGATCCCAAATCTCGTTTGTTATCACCCGCGGGATATTTATTTCATACCGGGATATGATGCATGCTACCGGAGCTGCCCTATCTATGTTGAGCATGTTATCATTCACAATTGGCATCAATCTGTGGCAGACTAGTGTCAAGCAGGACTTCTCTATGAAGTTCAGCGAAGATTTGGTGACTTGCTTTCCACCAGCCACCCACTCAGCTTCCTCCTTGTCCTATGCTATAACTCCATCTAACCACTTGAGTTGTCTTTGTCTCTCGCCATCACCCAATTTCTTTACCCATTTCTGGGCATCAATTTTGTGGTTGAACTCTGCTGTGGAGAATGGAGCTATGAACTGTGGCCCATAGAGTATCCGGGCAATGGTTTTCTCTGAAATCTTGACTTCTTGCCCTATAATAATACCTTGTCAAGTTTGGTCTGCTCCTTCAGTCACTTGCTAGACTGTGCATTTTGCTCAAACATAGCATAATAGTTGGCATAGAACTACCTAACCATCTCTGGACTGTATCGGTCAGGGGTCCTAGCCATCTAGTCGAACCCATAAAAGCTAAAGATCTGCTTCATCTCCTCAACTCCATTCAAGGAAATGGAGAGGATCCGTGGCTCTTCTTGAATACTGCGCTTAGGATGTTACTTGGATGTGACTGCATGGCCCTACTCATAGATCTCTTGTGCCCTGGGCACCAGCCAACTCACAGTACGCCTTACTATAGGCAGATTTGCTCAATTCCCTCTGCAGCATCTCTTTCTTCAGACCCGGCCTCGTTGTTTCCATTTCCGAATTGGGCCTCCTCAGACCCCTCATCATCATTAGATCCATTCTCGAACTCTTGAACCTATTCTTCTGCTCCCTCTTCAGATCGGGGAGCAATGACTAGAGTAGCAGATATGGCTTCGGCATGTTCCTTTACTTAAGCCTTAGAGGTTCGTGGCTCATTAGTGTCAGACGCCTGATGAAGGGCGTACTTACGCACTTCATAGATATATTTTTCCTGTACTTTACTATATTTTGAGAATAAATTATATGTGTTTGCATGTTTCATATTATATATTTGTGAAAATGGCTGACACATGTGATTATATACTTCAGGACTAAAAGTGATAAATTTGGGTGTGCTTGGGACGTTTGGAATGAAGTTGAAGAAGAAGGAATAAATGGAGCAAAAACTAGGAACAAAAGCAGTGCACTGCCAGTCGTGCAACACGGCAACATATTGGCGCTACAAGCCGCGTGAAGCAGCAGCAACACTGGAGCTCTACCAGGAACAAGGCACAGCCTTCCCAGTGCTATACCAGGCACGAGGCAGCCTTCTCTTGCCACGATGGCAGGGGCGACATGGGCAAATACGGCCGTGTTGGCATGGGCGACACGCTAGGAATGTCAAATGGCCAAAATTGATCTCCTACTTCAACTAGGAAAAGGAGCTTCAAGTCCAAACCAAATTCGTCAAGGAACAAGAAAAGCATCAATCTACTACTATAAATACCCTTTTATTTTTATGTAATAGAAAAGATTTAGAGGTACAATTTACAATTTAGATTTGAGAGTTAGTTTTACATTGACATACGAATTGTTGAATTGTTCTTCCGAATTGTTGCAATAATCATGTGAGTTTCTTCCTGGCATCATTGTAAGTATTAATTTGTTCTTTTGTCTATGAATGCTATTAATTTACTTATAAACATGATAGGCTAAAACTAACACAACTAGGATTGTGGGAACCATGGTTAGTTAACGAACTAGGGTTTGGACAACGTGATTCTAAGCCAATACTAAGCGTTTGTATTGTATTCTCTTCATGCTTAAACGTTTCTTAACGGTGCCCAACGTTAGGATATGCCTAAAATCTTTACTTTCTTGAGCCTAGAGAGGTATAGATCAGGAAAAGAGAATTACAACAAAGCCTTGATCTTGATGATCATTCTATTAACTTGAGTTGTGGTTGTAGGATAGTTAAATTTGGGATAAATTTATAATGATTAAATTGAAATCTCTCATGAGACCTGACCTGGTGATTGAGTAAAGTTATCCATTAAGGACGAACTAGTCATTTGGATGAACCTTAGTTATCAGTTCTACAAGTAAAGTATTGGGATAGATTACTAGTGTAAAACCCAAAGTAGTTATGAATCCATGGGGAACACTTACCCTAGTTAATTGCATTAATTTGGAATCAATATTCAAATTCCAACGTTGTTATTTATTACTTTTACAAATCCCCCCTCTTAGGATATAATTAAAAGCTTAACTATTAGCGTTCTTCTATATCCTTTCGTATTCTCTGTGCGATCGATCCCAACCTACTAGTTGGGTTCTTTATTGACAACGTCCGCTACATACTTCAGCAGGAGGTGCGAGTTTGAGTGTAATCAAAAAGTGGCGCTGTTGCTGGGAATTACGATTTACGATTAGATTAATTGCTTTTTAACTTTTAGTCTTTATTTTCTATTTTTTGTTTTTCTTTTATTTTCGGATGTGTCACAGGGTAGCATGGTGAAACAAACGGACAATATGTGATTACAATCTCAACAGGTATCTTGATAAAGTCTGAGTAATCAAGATACCTGTGTTGTGCCGCGATGTTAAATTAGGCGCTACTTGGGAGGAAATCTAAGATGATTTTTTATTTTTTAGATATGATGTGTTTGTTCAAGTGTGTAGGAATTAAATCATAAAAAATAAAGAAATTTAGAGAAAAAACGAACTAAAAATGAGAAATCGTATAAGAAAATTAAGCAGGCAGCTCAATGAAAGAAAGTTATTATAATAATAATATTTTCTAAAGGATTGAAAAGATTTAAATTTATTGCAGCAATTGTGACGTTCCAATTGTGTGTTGAAAGGCGGCGGCAGCAGCAATCAAAATGAGTCCGCGTCGCAAAGTGATTTCGGTATTGTGATCCTCGCGACGCAGAGTGCCAATTTCAAATCTGAAATTATTTTCTAATTTATTTTGGACTCAATTTATAGAATGAAGAGTCGGTATTTCGGATCTAGCATCCTTAACCCGAACTAGATGGTAAACACAACCCTTGAAAATCATCTTTTTGGCCATAAGGTAGGAAACAAAGCGACCTACAAGCACCGCTGAACTACCCTTCCATTCTAGGACTGGCTTACCCGAAAATCGGAACTCTACCATACGGGCTCTACGATTCACTGAGGCATAACATGCATGCAACCAATCCATACCAAAGATAACATCAAAATCAGTCATGTCTAACTCTACTAGATCGGCTGAGGTGACTTTCTGAAGGACTGTGACAGGGCAATTTCTATATACCCGTCGAGCTATAATTGAGTCACCGACTGGAGCAGAGACTAAAAAGGGCTTTGATAGGATTTTGGGACTAACTCAAAAACTAGTGGCAACATAAGGAGTGACAAAAGATAAAGTAGCCCCTGAATCTAACATTGCATACACATCAAGATGAAATACTCGCAACATACCAGTGACTACATTTGGAGAGACCTCTTGCTTTGACGTGATTAGAGAGCATAAAACCTGTACTGATGTTATCCACCACCAACACTAGTGGATGCACCTTGCTGGGAAGGACGTGCTGCTGGAGCTGCTGCTGAACTAGTAGTCTAGGCACGACCTCTGCTATCGCCCTGCCTAACCAAAGGACACTCTCTATGCATGTGCCCAGGTTTCCCACACCCGAAGCAAACATTTGATTTGACTAAGAACTCTCATATTTGGTTCTTACCATATTTTCCTTAGACTGGAAAGGTGCGCTCTATCGGTGTGTCCCTCTATCCCCTCGAACTTGACGCCCTGCTCCTCCGATCACCCCCTAGTATGGATGGGACACTGCCTGATGACAACACCAGGGCCGATGACTTCTTGTGGGACTGTTGATGATGTCTGTTGCTAGACCTCTGCTGGAAGAATCCAAAGCTACCCATCTTAGCCCTCTTGGTCTCCCTCTCCTTTTCCCTCATTTTGATCCACCTCAATCTGTTGGGAGTATATCACCAATCAGGAGAAATCAAGATTGCTATTCAACGTTGTTGTCCTACATTCCTTGACCAGCGCATCTAACACCCCATACACAAACCTATTCATGTGAGCTCTATGATCTGCCACCATCTCTGGCACATATTTGGACAGCTAGGTGAACTCCAAGGAATACTCTTGGATAGTCATATCATTTTGCCTCAAATTAACAAACTACCGCCTTTGCCTCCTCAACTCCCTAGGGAAGAATATATCTAAGAAGGCTGTCATGAACTCCTCCCAGCTCACGAGAACTATGACCACTACTCTACCATCCCTCCACTAACAGTACCAAATATAAGCAACCCCTTTCAACTGATAGGAGGCTAAGTCTGCGCTCTCTTCTCTCATCACCCCCATAATCTGGGTGATCTTCTGAATCTCTTCCAGAAACTCATGTAGGTCCTCATCCACTCTCGACCCAAGAAACTCAAGGGGATTCATTCTAAGAAAATCCCTAACTCAAGCCATCATTGTGTTCCTATTCTGGGGAACATGAGCCACTTCCTGCTGATTGACCTGAGCGGTCAAGGCCTGAGCCAACAGCTAAAAAGCTTCCATAAACTCAGCATAAGAGACCTACCGGTACTGGCGGGGCTTGCTGATGCCCATCCTCATTACCATCCTCATGGCCATTTCCATTCCCGTTCCTTCTTCCATTCATACGGCGTGGAGGCATGATTCTACAAATGCATATAGCATGAGTTAAAAGGATAGAGATATACTTTATCACACGACATAGATCATGAAAGAAGGAAAATTTTCTAAAACATCTTGTAGCCTCTCCCCCATAAGTGTGGCACACTTCACACCTATAGAAAAGACTCCACTTAATGCAGCCTTCAGATATCCTAGGACATATTGAACCATTGCTCTAATACCAAGTCTATCACGACCCGAGCTAAGACCACAAATCGAGACACGGGATCTACAACAATGAATGGCTCCAAATCGACTCATGACATGAACATAGTGGATAAAGAGAATAAATTAGCAAAAACTGATAAACTGAACATGAATAATAAGAAGTTAAACACGTAATCATCATAAATCAAGTCAACACTGACACGCTGAGTTTCTACATATTGTCTAAAAAGCCTCTAACATAACTGATGAGCTGATGGGACAACATCCCCAACTAGCTCGACAAAAGTTTGTAACTGGAATAACAAAATAACAAACTAAACTGAGTGTCCTCGAAAGATGAGGACTCACCAACACTGGCTAGCAAAACTGAGAAAGAAGCAGGACTAATGGCATGGCTGAGTTTGATCTCTCGGACCTGTATCATGAAATGATACAGCATAGAGTATGTGGTTAGTACTTGAAATGTATTGAGTATGCAAGGAAATTAAAACATGATGAGTAAGTAAAAACTGAAATCATGCATATCATAAATCATAACATCATAAGATTCTGAGAGTAAAGGTTGCATGCTGATATCTGAAAATATGAATAGACATAAACTAGATCTCATAATTGAATCAAATGACCTAAAACTGAAATTGAGATTTTTAAGTAAAACTAATAACCTAATCATTGGGTCAAACCTTTTGAAAACATAATATCATAACTGATAAACATGCATAACTGAAATCATGAGGAACAACGGGAGACTCGTCTTAACCAACATCATCATGATAGAGCTTACATGATGCTCTACTATATCGATCTAGTGGGAAGATTGTCCTAGGCTTTCTAGGAAAGGGACGTACACAGCGTTATATCACTAATGGGACCCACCTGGAGTCCATGAATATAAACCTATGCTGGAACATAGTTCTGAGACCACAGAATTTACCTGAACACGGACCTACACTGTGCTAGACACTGCTCCCAAAGACATGCACATGAAGGCTGATATAATAATCATGAAAATCATACATGATGTTTATGGCTGGTTAGTTCATAACATACTTGATCATACTTAAAATACATGATTAGCCATGAAACAAGAGCCCGTGAGTCGACCAAAATCATAAACTCATAAATCATGAAGAACATACATGCTTGAGAAATCATCACACTTGAGATTCATAAATTCATAAAGAGTACTTGTAGGAATTTATATCATAAATCATAAATTAGGTGTCAGGGCTTAGGAGAATCAACATCATAATAGAATCATATACTTGACTTTTCATAAAGCTTGCGGTAACTGGGCATAATTATCTAAAATTTGAAATCATAAATTAATAATCAAAAATCAATATACAATCTGCACATAGATATTAAAATATGATTTGAAACATGAAGGGAATTGACCCATAAATAAATCATGGAGAATTTTATGAAAATTAGGATAAAACCTCATAGGAACATACACTTTAATCAACACTTGAATTCATTAACTTGAGGAGAAATTTGGGCATGAGAGTGAAAGAAAACTCCCATTCATAGACTTACATACTTGGGTAATCTGATTCTTAGCTTGACTTGGAAAGCCCAAGAGATTTGGAGGAGAATTGGAGGATTGCTAAGTTTGATCTTCAATGGAACCCTCTAACCTTGCATGCATGGGAGTTGAATGAATTATAATAGGCTAAAATCCCTTAATACACTTCTTTCAAGGCTTAAAACAACGTAGTTTAGGAAATTTGAGCATTAGAGTGAAAGAAAACTCCCATTCATGGCCCTACATACTTGGGTAATCTAATTCTTAGCTCGACTTCGAAAGCCCAAGAGATTTTAAGGAGGATTAGAGGATTGCTAATCTTGATCTTCAATGGAACCCTCTAAACTTGCATGCATGGGAGTTGAATGAAATAGAATGGGTTAAAATCCCTTAATACACTCCTTTAAGGGCTTAAAATGACTAGTTTAGGGCTTAGGAGCTTAGGATTTATGAAAATACCCTTAATTAATTCGCAGGAAAAATTGATCTGCCAACTGTCACAAATCATACCACAAGTCATACAATCCTCTTACGACTCGTGGTATCCTCTCATACTGTCCAGGTACAAAACCTCCAACCCTCTGAATATTTCCAGGAATCTTACTATGATTTGTAACATAATGCTATGAGTCGTACAATCACTCGTACGATCAATCACTGGATAGCTCTGAATACTTGCTACGGCTCCTGATCACGGTTTGTACCCACATACTATGACTCGTAGCAGGGACTCATATCTTGGGGAAAAAAAATATCTAACCTAATCCATGACTCTTCCTATGACCCATACTAACAACCTATGACTCGTAGATTGAGTCGTACTGAGGAAAAAATGTAGATTTTCTGCTAAACTCATTTATCCTCTCATCTAGTCTTATAAACTTTTGGGATATTACACCGATATCCATTGATCCTTATAGAATATCTTCAATTGAGCCTAAGGAGTTGAAGGAATAGTTAAAGTACCTTCTATATAGTTTCATCAAGCTCAGTATTTCCTCATGGGGTACTCCAGTCCTTTTCGTGCATAAGAAAGACGGTTCTCTCAGAATGTACATCCATTATCGTTAGCTGAACAAAGTCACAATCAAGAATAAGTATCCCATTCCCAGGATTGATGAATTGTTCCATCAGCTTTAGGGTGCTAGTTGCCTCTCTAAAATAGGCCTCCAATCCAGCTACCATCAGCTTAGAGTCAGAGAGTGTGATATTCCAAAAATGGCCTTCAAAACTCGATATGATCACTACAAATTTGTAGTTATATCTTTTGGACTAAAAAATGCTCTTGCATCTTTTATTGATTTGATGAATAGGACGTTCAAGCAGTAGTTGGATGTATTCATCATTATCTTCATAGATGACATCCTTATCTACTGTCAAAGTGAGGAGGAGCATGATAGTCATTTAAGAATTATGTTGCAAACTCTTAAGGACCATCATTTATTTGGAAAGTTTAGAAAGTGTGAGTTTTGGCTGAAGTCAGATGCATTTCTTGGACATATAGTGTCTAGTGAGGGTGTTCAGGTAGACTCTCAAAAGATAAGTAGCAGTAAAGAGCTAGCCTAGACCCATCACTCTCTCTTACATTAGAAGCTCTTTAGGTTTAGCTGGTTATTACAGAAAGTTTGTAAAAGGTTTTTCAGCTACTGCTTCTCCTTTAACCCGATTGACTCAGAAGAAGGTCAAGTTTCAGTGGACCGATGCTTGTGAGAAGAGCTTTCAAGAGTTAAAGGCTCGACTCACCTATGCTCAAATTTTGACCCTACCAGAGGGTAAAAATGGATTAGTAGTCTATTTTGATTCCTTAAGAGTTGGCCTTAGGTGTGTGCTGATGCAGCACGGTAAGGTCATCACCTATGCTTCTAGATAACTTAAAATTCATAAAAAGAATTATCTAATCTATTATCTTGAGCTAGTAGTGGTAGTTTTGGCCTTAATGATTCGGAGACATTATTTTTATGGTGCCCACGTTGATGTGTTTACTAACCATAAAAGCCTTCAATATATATTTAGTTAGAAAGACCTGAATCTTTGACAGAGAAGATGGCTTGAAATTCTCAAGGATTATGAGATGAGTGTTCTTTACCATATGAGTAAAGCCAATGTTGTGGTTGTAGGTCATTCATGGGCAGTGTGACTCATTTTAAAGAGGGAAAGAAGGAGTTGGTTACAGATGTTCACGGGCTTGCTCATTTAGGGGTTCGCATTCCAGACTCGGCAAATGGTGGTGTCACTATTTCGAAGTCAAAATCTTCGTTAGTGGTGAAAGTTAAGGCAAAACAAGATGATGATCCTATTTTGCTAAAGTTGAAGGAAGCTATTGATAATCAGAAAGTGGAGGTCTTCTCCCAAGGGGAGATAGAGTATCTCCAATATTAGGGCCGATTGTGTGTTCCGAATATGGATTACTTGAGATAGTAGATAATGTGAGAGGCTCATAACTTTTGATATTCTATTCACTCATGTGACACCAAGATGTACCATCATCTATGAAAATTTTATTGGTGGAATGGTGTGAAGAGAGATGTTACAGAATTCATGACTAAGGGCCCAGATTGCCAATAGGTTAAGGTAGAGCATTAGATACCGGGAGGTAAGACTCAGGATACTAGTAATCCTACTTTCAAGCAGGAAGTGATAAGCATGGACTTCATTACAGGGTTACCTCGGATGCATCAACACCATGATTCTATATGGGTGATAGTGGACCGAATAACTAAGTCAGCCCACTTCTTGCTAGTCAAGACTAAAGATTCAATGGAGGACTATGCTAGAATTTACATCCAGGAGTTAGTCAGGTTGCACGGAGTTTCTTTGTCCATCATTTCAGATAGGGGTGCACAATTCACATCTCAATTCTAGAAGTCCTTCTAAAAGGGTCTCGATATCCAGGTAAATCTCAACATAGCTTTCCACCCGCAGACAGATGGTCAGGTGAAGCGGACTATTGAAACCTTAAGAACATGTTGAGAGCTTGCGTGATCGACTTCAAAGGTAATTGGGATGATCACTTACTTCTCATAGAGTTTGCTTATAATGATAGTTTCCATTCCAGTATTCAAATGGCTCCTTTTAAGGCACTTTATGAGCGAAGATGTTGATCACCTATTTGATGGTTTGAGGTAGGTGAGGCTACATTTATAGGGCCATATTCATTTCATGAGGCTATGGAGAAGGTTCTCCTAATCAAAGAGAAGTTAAAAATCATTCAGAGTCATTAGAAGTCCTTTCCAGATATAAGAAGGAGAGAGCTTGACTTTGCAGTTAATGATTGTGTTTCTGAAGGTATCACCCATGAAAGGGGTGATGAAATTTGGTAAAAAGGGGAAACTTAGTCCCTGATATGTTAGTCCTTACAGGATTCTGAGGTGCATTGTCAATATGGCCTATGAGTTGTAATTGCCTGCAAAGTTAGCATCGATGCATCCGGCCTTTCATGTGTCCTTGTTGAAGAAGTGCATTGGCGATCCAGCTTTAGTTGTACCATTAGAAAGTGTGGGTATAAAAGATAGTCTCTCTTATGAAGAGGTTCTAGTTGAGATTCTTCACCATCAAGTTCATAAGTTGAGAAACAAGGATGTTTCTTTCATGAAGGTTTTATGGAGGAATCAGTTAAGGGAACGGTTACCTCAAGATGGTTATGAACTAGGAGAGAAAAGATGAGCTTCATGGAAGCAACTTCCTTGTTTCTCAACTTACAAACTTGACGGTCAAGAATCTTAACTGGAACCTCTTTATAAGAGAGACTATCTTTCACACCAACATTTTATGAAGGTACAATTTGAGTTGAATCGCCAATGCACTTCTTCAATATGGACACATGGAAAACCAGGTGCACCGATGTTAACTCTGCAGGAAACTCTAACTCATAGGCCATATTGCCAATGCGCGTCAGAAACTTGTAAGGACCAACATAACAAGGGTTGAGGTTCCCTTATCACCAAATCTCATCACCCCTTTCATGGGTAATACCTTCAAAAGCACCCAGTCATCAACTGTAAACTCAAATTCCCTCCTTCACACATCTGCATAGGATTTCTGATGACTCTAAGCAGCACTCAACCTTTTTCCAATTAGCTAAACCTTCTTCATAGCCTCATAAACTATAACTGTCCATATCAAGGCAGTCCCTCCTACCACAAACCATCTAATAGGTGATCTGCATCTCCGCCCGTAAAGCACCTCAAAGAGAGTCATCTAAATACTGGAATGAAAAGTCTTGTTGTGAGCAAACTCTATCAGAGGTAAGTGATCATCCTAATTACCTTTGAATCTGATCACACAAGCCCTCAACATGTCTTCTAAGGTCGGTATAGTCCGCTTCACTTGACCATCTATATGTGGGTGGAAAGCTATGCTAAGATTTACTTGGGTACCGAGACCCTTCTGGAAGAACTTCCAGAACTGAGATGTGAACTGAGTAACGCTATTTGAAATGATGGAAAAAGGAACTCAGTGCAACCTGAATAACTCCCGGATGTAAAGTTTAGCATAATCCTCCACTGAATCTGTAGACTTGACTGGCAAAAAATAGGTTGGCTTAGTTCTCGGTCTACTAACACCCATATAGAATCATGCTTTTGACACGTCTGAGGTAACCCTATAATGAAGTACATATTTATCACTATCCACTTTTAAGTAGGGATACTAATATCCTTAGTCATACCTCCCAGTGTCTGATACTCTACTTTAACCTGCTAGCAATTTGGATACTTAGTCACAAATTGTGTAATTTTTCTCCTCATACCATTTCACCAATAAACTTCTCCTAGGTCATAATACGTCTTGGTGGCACCAGGGTAAATAGAGTATCGACAGATGTGAGCCTCTCCCAGAATCCATGTCTCAAGTCATCCATATCAGAAACACATAATAAGCGTTGATATCGGAGCACACCATCTCCCCCTTGGGAGAATACCTCCATCTTCTGATTATGGACAACTTCTTTCAACTTTAGTAGAATAGGATCATCATCTTGTTTTTCCTTGACTTCTACCACTAATGAAGATTAAGAACAATTTTGAATAGTGACACTGCGATACGCCGAGTCTACAAGGTGAACCACTAAATGAGCAAGCCTATAGACATCTCTAACCGACACCTTCTTTCCCTTTTCAACATGAGCCATACTACCCATGGATGACCTGCTTAGGCATCAAGCACAACATTATCTTTACCCAGATGGTAAAGGATGCTCATGTTATAATCCTTGAGAAGTTCAAGCCATCATCTCCGCCAAATACAATACATACTGAATACTTTAATGGTTAGTGAACATATCAACATGGACCGTTAGTCCAAAAGACATAACAACAAACTCATAATGAACATACCGTGTCCNAGTGAACATATCAACATGGACACCATAAAAATAATGTCTCCAAATATTTAAGGATAAAATAACTGCTGCTAGTTTAAGCTCATGGGTCGGATAATTCTTTTCATGGGATTTAAGCTTTCTAGAAGCATAGATGCTGACCTTACTATACTGCATCAACACACACCCAAGGCCAACTCTAGAGGCATCACTATATACTACAAAGCCATCGGTACCCTCTGGTAGGGTCAAAATTAGAGTAGAAGTGAGTCGAGTCTATAACTCCTGAAAGCTCTTCTCACAAGCATCAGAACCCTTGAAACTTGACCTTCTTCTGAGTCTATCGGCTTAAAGGAGAAGCAATAGATGAAAACCCTTCTATAAACCTCTAGTAATAACCAGCTAAACCCAAAAAGCTTTTGATTTCTGAGGGAGTGATAGGTCTAGGATAGTTCATCACCACTTCTATATTTCAAGATTCTACCTGGACAACCTCACTAGACATCACATGTCCAAGAAATGCAATTGACTTCAACTAAAACTCACACTTGCTAAACTTTGCAAATAACTGACTGTCCGTAAGAGTTTGCAGCATAATTCTCAAATGAATAACATGCTCCTCCTCACTCCAAGAGTAGATAATGATGTCTTCTATGAAGAACATGACGAACATATCTAAGTAATTCTTGAATACCCTGTTCATCAAATCCATACAAGCTGCAGGAGTATTTCTTAGTCCAAAAGACATAACTACAAATTTGTAGTGACCATACCGAGTCCTGAAAGCTGTTTTCAGAATGTCACACACTCTGACTCTAAGCTGATGCTAGCCAGATCTGAGGACTATTTTGGAGAAGCAACTAGCGCCCTGAAGCTGATCGAGCAAGTCATTAATTTTGGGAATGGGATATTTATTTTATTGTGAATTTGTTTAGCTGGGGTAGTCGATGCACATTCTAAGAGAATCGACTTTTTATGCACGAAAAGGACTGGAGCACCCCAAGGGAAAATACTGGGCCTGATAATGTGGCCCCTGGATCTAGCAACACAGAGAGTTCTTCTTTAGGTTAATGAACTCTTCAACCTTTGCATCACTCAACTCGCGAGGAAAGAACCTGTCCAGAAAGGCTATCACAAATTCATCCCAGTTAATTGGAGTTTCACCCTCATGACAGCTCTCCTTCCATTGTTTGAAACATAAGTGTGCTTCCCCTTTCAACTCATAGGAGACCAGGTCTGCACTTTCATTCCTAGTGATACCCACTATCCGAATGATCTAAATCTCATCTATGAAATCTACTAGATCCTCATCCACTTTTGAACTGTGGAACTCAGGCGGATTCATCCTGGTGAAGTATCGAACCCTAGAAACTACCACATTTTCATTTAGATTGAAAGGGGCGATTTCATGCTGGTTGATCTGAGCGTTCATGGCTTGTGCAACCATTTGGAAGTCATCCCTGAACTCCTCATAAGAGACCTGATCATTCACGGGCTCTGTAGGCTGATCACACCCAAATTATTCCTTGCAATTGAAGTATAAAGCAATCACTCTCAAATATAGTGACCCAAAAAAGGTTGGGGTCAATCCCACAGGGAATAGAAAGAAAACATTGGAAGGGGGTTTTGCAAATAAAGATAGAAAATAATTCTAAGAAATAATTGAGTTTGTGTTAAATTGATAAAGCTAAGCTAGGATTGTATTCCCTATGATTTCTTTACTTAGTAGGCTTTTACTAGTGATCTATCATGGTGGATTTTGTGTAAGACTTACGTTTAGTACATCTAATGTTTCTCGACTTAAGAATTACACTAATCTCCTCTTGGTCTCAAAGCATATGCATTACGTGTGCCAATAGACAATAGAGAATTTACAAAAGAAATCATGACAAAGTCNGACTTAAGAATTACACTAATCTCCTCTTGGTCTCAAAGCATATGCATTACGTGTGCCAATAGACAATAGATTCTTTCCACCCATCTCCTCTCGGTCTCAAAAGTGTGTATATTCTAGTTTTCAGTAAGTCTTGACTTTAACTATCCTCAGTTAGAACTCAAGTTAATAAGATGAGAGTTATTAACCTCAAATTATCATTGTTATTCTCTTTTCATAACTTCAACCTCCTTGATCGGACAAGTTGAAGATACAAGCATATTTCAAACATTTGCAACCTGATGTCACTCAAGTAATATATAGAATAGAAGAAAAAGAATCCTAACCTACAAACGACTAATCAATCTTTAAGTTCCCGGCAACGGCGCCAAAAACTTTATATCGTCCAAACGCATGCACACGCACGTGATCGTCAAGTAATATAGGACTGGAATTCCCGATCATCGATCCCTCAGAGACTTTTCAGATCAATCATTATAAGGTAATTACTTTATGTTTCAATTCTAACAAAACAAATAAAATAGATAATGGTTTGGAGAATTTACTAAAAAAACTTGAAATGCAAAATTAACTAATGAACTAAGATTGTTGCAGACTTGTTTGTACTTCAAATGATGATGAAAATATAGGGAATTGCCACTTTTTTGTCAAGTTTACTTTTCAAGACATGATTATGCTAGATTGATTCCTCCTAAGGTTTCTAGTTGCAAGTTACTATCCCATTTCTTGCCACTCTCGCGAGCATCCAAGAACTATCTCATGAACCCTAATGTCTATATCCATATGATTGCAGGAGAAACATGAAATGACCATTATGCCTACTTGTAGATCAACTAATAGGGTTGAAGGGTATATCCCTATCCTCAACAACAATTTCTAACCTTCAACCAATGGGACAAAGGATCTTTGAATTACTTTTTATATTTATTTTTAATCCATTTTGTTACACCCCGCAAATTCTTGACATTTAGATGGCCTACTCGCATGTTGGTTAACAGTTTTTGAATGCCATACATGTTGGTGAAGGGCCCGGGGAAAGACCGGATAAGCGACATATCGAACCATCGCAAGAGGAGGCTGGCAGACCTCCTCCGTGATGGCCAGAG
>JACEIK010003472.1:0-13652 GCA_018107945.1 Datura stramonium | reverse complement strand
CCTCTCTGTTCTCTCTCAAGTTCTGGAAATTATTTGATGATATGTAATGAAATAACCGAAGTGGGGGCATATATATAATTGTCACTATAAATTGCATTCAGGGAATGCGATTTATAAGTCACATTCCTGGAATGTGATTTATAAGTAACATTTTGCCTTGCGACGCGCCGACTTGGCGCTTGTCTGATATTTCCCCCGGGCCTTTTTCTAGCATGTATAGAATTCTAAAACTCTTAACCAACATGCGAATAGGCCATCTATGTGTCGGGAATTTTACGGGGTGTAACAGTATATTGTCAGGAAAGAGTGCATTAAGTTTGACTCACGCTAGGAGTGTCACAGAAACTCCTCTGTTCTTTTGTTCAAAGTATTATTGGAATCCTAATATTTTGTTGTCATGCCAAGGCCTTAGAAGTTTATGGTTATCTATGGGGCCTGATTTGGTAAATGGGACACCGTAGGGCACATTCGGGCAATGTAGCTTTTAGTTTGACGCTTGTATTGTTAGTGAAGCTAGGACAATGGCATACCTTAACGCCTCCAAGGCCAGAATTTGATGGTCTTACCTTAGAGTCAACGGTGTCAAGGTTGCCTAGTGAATTGAAGGTCAGCCTGCCATGTATTTGGCTACTGTTAGTGATTGTTAATTTCAGCCGACTTAGTGATTATTGTATAGGTCAATCAAGACACCATCCCAGTTGTTCCAAGTCTGATAGGTCAGTGGATACCCTAAGGAGGTAACTTCATTAGTAGTTAGATGTGGGGCCAACTCTCTAGCCTACTCTTATAGATGCCTACATACAGGTCATCATGAGTGGCTAGTTCCAGATAAAACCTGCCTATGAGGCTACGAAATGCCCAGGGAAGCCATAGGAGATCTGAACATACTAGTTTGTAGTCTAAAGGGACTCGTACCATAGTATCACGGGATTACTTCCAGGCTTGGAGTTATGGTAAGCTTCTTGTGGAGAGTTAGGGTTGGCTGCTCAGGAGAAGGTCCGATTAGTAGCAGCTCCACAATTGTTCTCATCAGAGGAACTAAATAGTTGGTCACCTGCAACTTTGCAGACAGCTTATGAGTTATCCTTGCCTCAGCATGATCTTCAGACTATCGCTTAGGTCACCCGGACCTCGACCTTTACCGTCTAAGTCAACAAAGGTTGTGACCACTACCAGGACCCTCTATCCAAGTGTAGGCATATAGACTATGCATGTTGTTAGCTATATAGATCAGTTCAGGGGCGAGTAAGAGTAGCGATCACGTTAGGCCTAAGGAGCCTAGACGGCTCATATTCAGTTATAGGAGCCCAGATGGCTCATATTCAGTTATAGGAGCCCAAACGGCTCATATTCAGTTACAGGAGTCCAGACGGCTCACATTCAATTACAGGAGCCCAAACGACTCATATTCAATTACAGGAGCCCAGACGACTCACATTCAATTACAGGAGCCCAAATGGATCATATTCAGTTACAGGAGCCCAGATGGCTCATATTCAATTACAGGAGCCCAGATGGCTCACATTCAGTTACAGGAGCCTAGATGGCTAATATTCAATTATAGGAGCCCAGACGGCTCCATATTTAGTTATAGGGGCCCAGAAGGATCATATTCAGTTACAGAAGCCCAGATGGCTCAGATACAGTTACAGTTACTTGTAGGGCCTAAGGGGTACCAATAAGGGTATATAGACTGATTGGTACCTACTGAGGCTTATGGGGTCCTAGATAGTTATTACTGTGTTGCTTGTACCTTCCAGGCTTATAGGGGCCACGTTAGGTTCTTATTTGTATACTTGACTATTAGCTATAGCTTATGAATGTATGGTTGTACAACTTCAGCTCATATACGTGTATTGATTTACTAGATGCGGGTTATGGATAAGAAAGCTTACAGGTTACTTCTGCCCCTTCTTGCTACTTACTTTCAGTCTTTAGCAGCTTCTATTCAGCTTTTTACTACTGTCTTACATATTCAGTACATATTATACTGACGCCGAACTATGGGGCGCTGCATACTTGCCTGCAGGTTTAGACAGATAGGTTTTGGGATCTCCTAGCAGCTATATAGAGTTAGCAGATCAGACAACTCCTTTTATTCGGAGTTGCCAGGTTGTAGAGGTTACCTGTCTTTTATTTGTATAGCATTTGGGTAGGTCAGTACCCTGTCACCACCAATATATTCACTCTTAAAGGCTTGCAGACTACAGTATTCAGTTAGTTGGTTGTTGTTGGCCATGTGAGGCTCATGTATCTCTTATTTTGTGTGTTGGTCGTGTGGGGCCTAGTATAGCTTCTTGTTTTCATTCAGGTTATAACTAGACAGCATGGTGGTCTTTTCGGCCCGCATAGGATCCCTTTTTTATTATGTCAGCAGATCAGACAACTCCTTTTATTCGGAGTTGCCACGTTGTAGAGGTTACCTGTCTTTTATTTGTATAGCATTTGGGTAGGTCAGTACCCTGTCACCACCAATATATTCACTCTTAAAGGCTTGAAGACTACAGTATTCAGTTAGTTGGTTGTTGTTGGCCATGTGAGGCTCATGTATGTCTTATTTTGTGTGTTGTCCGTGTGGGGCCTAGTATAGCTTCTTGTTTTCATTCAGGTTATAACTAGACAGCATGGTGGTCTTTTCGGCCCACATAGGATCCCTTTTTTATTACAGCAGGTCGTATCCCAAGGAGTCTGCAAGTCGTTCCTATTTTAGGCTTGCTTATAAATGCGTTGTGCACCACATTTTATAAGCAGAAGGATATGAGGCATGATAGTATGGTTACCCCTCCTTCTTCTCAGATTATGCTATAGAGCTGACTTGTATAGGGATGAGTCCGTAAGCTTTCATTGTTATGTCTGTCTAGAATAATGTTTGATATGGGACAGACTTCAGTCAACCGCAAGTCAGCTAAAGCAGCAGGAGAGGGTACCAGTGAGGTGCCACAGTTGGGGGATAGTCAGCCTAAGGGAGGAAGTAAACGTCTTTTAATCTCCCCAGCATCCTCCCGGGGCACCAGGAATCTCATAAGGTAATAGATATTCCAGCATCGTCCCCAATTCCTTCTTCAGCCTCGGAATAGGAGGTCAGGAGTATAGTATATATATAAGTTGGCTTACTTAGTAGACATTTAGAATTAGATAGGGACAAAAATTAATGTTGGATTACCTGAAATATGCAAAGGATTGTGCGAGGTTTGTACCTCCAGCCTTTAGAGTTTGTTGAATTCTGCACCTTAGCCCTGTTATAGAATGACAGGGTCATTTCCACCTCCCAGCTTGTTTTCTTTCAGTACAACAAAAAGTGTAAGTATCAATGACATGTTTCCCAGAATAAATAGTAAAGGAGGGCTAGAACTTTTGATTTCGAGATGGATTAGAAAGTGGTTAAGATCCCTAGTGTTTACAAAGTTACCCAGACCCTCACGGTAGTAAATCAGGAGAGGAGATAAGATTTCTAGTAGAACTCAAATACGTGTGAGAGTCCATAAGCAATAAACCCCCAGCAATAGTAAAGCTCAGGTTAGATATAGGCTGATTCAGCCACAAGGTGCTAATGACGGTAGGATATACCTGCAGAATAATGTCTATGGCCCTAGTTTGTCATGTCAAAGGACAGAGAGATTATATGAATGAAATTGGCCCGAGTGCGAGTCATAACAATACAGGTTAGTAGACTTGGTTAGTAATATCCTTGTTAGTACGATGCAGGGGGCAAGAATCCCAGATCTCAGCCTATAAAGTAAGGGGAAGGCACAAGTATCTAATTTTGGAGAAGAATAGAATCACCTCCAGGCAATAGCGGCCTGATAGAGCTTGGAATCTCCACTGAATGTCGAGAATAAGCATCAAGATGACATTTAGAGGATAGCGAGGTTGTAACCTAGAATACTACAATGTTACCACTAGTTGTGGAGGAAAAGGAGTGACGGTACGAAGACCCTAGCCTAGTGCAGCCACAGATAAGGCCCAGCAGAAGGAGTCACCGGCCTTTGAGATAGTAGGGGACAAAGCCTTGAGACCCAGAGGATGACTCTATGTTCAAAATGTGGAAGGGCTTCATCAGTAGATTGTAGTAAGGCATACCATGTCCGTTATTTCCCCCACCCGGGGGTCGGCCTCCTGACTTCAATGCCTTTATTGAAGTGACGAGCTTTGAAGATATGATTTTATCATTTGGATTATTTGATTGGGCTTTCATTGTTTGACAAAAATGTGTAAGGTTATAAAAGAGATCTACTGCTGGCACAAAAAGAAGAAGATATTACCAAGTTGTTGCATAAAGCTCCAATGTCCAGCAAAGAGAGGTTGGACATCAGAAACTGGGTAGGCTAATTCAGGATATATACATGCTTGTGTGGAAGTGAGAAATAGACAGTATGAATATACCTACAGGGTTAACCCATACTAGGTATAAAAATTCGATCCTATTTGAGTCAGTGTCGAGAGGCCAATGAGATTAATTTATTTCTTGTTGGTCAGAATTATGTTTCAGCTAAAGAGTATGTTGAATTGAATATTAAAGAACTATGCTGGCGATATAATGTCCCAGTGTCTATTAAATTTTGACAAAGGCCACCACAACTTACAGCTAGGATTTGGAAAAGCTGTCAGAACAGAGTGAACGCAAGTTAATTTGAGTACAGCTTCCCCTACCCAATCAATGACCAAGCAGATCGCACGATCAGATGCCCGGGGATGTGTTAAGGCTGAAAATGTAGGTCCCCTATATGACGGCCTGAAGAAGGTAAGTAATGGATAATTGAACTGAGCATACTGCATCAGTTAGAGGGAAACAGTTAAACCAATTCGAAGATATGTATCAGTAACCCAAGGTCGCCGGAAGTCTTATTCTAGCGTATGGGGAAGTTAGAGATTGAAGCAATGACTGGATGTTCCTGAAAATTTCACCAATAAAGGGTGTTATGAGATCTGACAAGTAGGGCAAGCCCAGCCATAGATTCATTAAGTTATACCAAATCCTTCGGGAGATTGGCCAAATGGCCTATGAGAGAGAGTTGCCTTCGGGGCTAGGATCCGTTTATCAACACTATGCACGCACGTAGGAGGCCTTTTATCAGATTGATTCAATCGAGGATGCTTAGGCCACAGAAGAGTCGTCCCACGTGGAGGCTCCAACAGTTATATTAGGTCGCTGGGTCCATAAGGGGCTACCGTGAGGATCAAGATATGACCTATAAGAGACTTAGAGAGGAACAGGAATATAACAGAGATGAATTGAGAAGCTAAGGATAAAGTAGGATCTATCTGTAGTTGTTCCAGGCTCTATAGTGACAACATACAGATTCAAACAAATTCAAAAAAGGCAAGATAGTTTTCAGGTATTGAGCAAAGCCCTTATTGTTGTTGTTATTAATATCTTATGTATGTAGTGGCACTATATTATTCATTTCAGATAGTGTCCTGTGAGGTGTCTGTGTTGGACTTTTCTGTGTTTCAGGTTTTCGGATAGTCCATAATACAGAGAAGACTCTATCAAAAAATTTTTGGCATTAGTTAAAAGAGTTGAGTCCTTTAAGCCTGAAGATTATATTCGAGGATAAATGTTAAAAAGGGGGGATGATGTTACATCCTTACATATTGTACTGACACCCAACTATGGGGCGCTGCAGGTTTAGACAAACAGGTTTCGGGATCTCCTAGCAGTTGTCCAAAGTCAGCAGATCGGCCAGCTCCTTTCATTCGAAGTTGCTAGGTTGTAGAGGTTACCTGTCTTTTATTTGTATAGCATTTGGGTAGGCCAGGGCCCTGTCCTGACCAATATGTTCACTCTTAGAGGCTTGACTACAATATTTAGTTAGTTGGTTGTTGTTGGCCGTGTGGGGCCCATGTATGTCTTACTTTATGCTTTGGCCATGTGGGACCTAGTATAGCTACTTATTTTCATTCTTGTTATAACTAGATAGCATGGTGGTCTATTTGCCCCCATAGGATCCCTTTTTTATTATGTTGGCTGGGTTAGTTGTCTTCCTTTACAGATGTTGCGTGGCTTTGTCGATCCGAGGTTGTGTTTATAGCCGAGATATAGTAGTTTATGTTCTTGATTTTGAGTTTCTAGTAGACATCAAAGTTTTCTATGCCCAGCCAAGTCAGCCCAGATCCTAGTGTGGCAATAGGTTCTAGTCATGCCTCCCAAGGTGGGGCATGACACAGGAGGCCGGGCGCGCTGGGCACCACGTCGCGCAGCCTGCCCCGGTGCATGGACTAGCACATTGCGCTCTGGATATGGCGCGATGGGGGGGGCCTCCACACACCTGCCGGTGGCCTCAAGTATATATATATTTATCCCTTTCTCCCAATTCATTTTAAAACATTTTCAAGAAAAAAGAGTCGGCCATACGAAGGGATTCTCTAAACTTTTCACCAATTTACTCTGAATTACACCGTCGAACTCCGTCTAAATGTAAATTCATCTTGGGTATCGAGTTCTATCCCTATGAGGATCATCCATGTGGATTTATTTATTAAAAACTCGCTCAGTGCACCAGAACCCCGCCGAGTAAAGGTTGTCAAAATTACTTTAAATTGAGTCCTATGCGGCTAAAGGAAATAGGTAAGCAGTTCTACCTTCTAAATGCTCGAGAATTGGTGAGTTTTCGACTGAATTAGTCGAAGATAAAGTTATAGTCAATTCTATTGAAAGATATTGTTATTATACGATTATTAGTATTGAAATGGCCTCATTTTCTTAGTGTGAGGGCTGTAAATTGGTGTAATTACTGATTTCATGTGGGAATTGCCCGAGTGCATAGGAATCATCGGTTAAGGTATGTTAAGGATAATTCCTTTTGACAAGTTACTCCTATTGTTTAGCTGATAAGATCAATACTTTGTAGTAGTCTGTGCCTATAGTGTTGTGGTTGGATGTTGCGGAATGAAGTGAGGTTACAGTATAGTATTCCTCATTGGGAGGTTTATACCTAGTTTTGGTTGTCGCCAGAGGTGACGTAGGAATACCCTGTTCAATTATTTACCAATTAGAAGGACTAGTAGATGCCTATTTACCACATGAGGCCACAGAGGCTTGGGTGTATCTATTAGCGTACCTTGCTAAGTTAGGCAGCTTAAGGCGTAGGTTGGCGACATAGTATATAGTTCTACGCCTATACATAGATAGGAGCCGAGACGACTCTAATACAGTTACAGAAGCCCAGATGGCTCTAATACAGTTACAGGAGCCCAGACAGCTCAAATACAGTTGTAAAAGCCCAAACGGCTCATATACAGTTACAGGAGCCCAGACGGCTCTGATACAGTTACAGGAGCCCAAATGGCTCAAACACTATTACAGGAGCCCAAACAGCTCAGATACAGTTACAAGAGCCCAGATGGCTCAGACACAGCTACAGGAGCCCAGACGGCTCAACCCAGATGCAGGAGCCTACCCGGCTCGGATATAGCTTCAGAGGATGAGTATTCCTGAGTTATAGCACGCCTATGAACCTATAGTAGTCCAGATAATAGGAGTTTGCATTTTTTGTACTTGTCGAGGCTTATGGGGGCCCAAGTAGGTTATTCTGTGTTGATTGTAACTTTCAGGCTTATGGGAGCCCAGTTAGGTTCTTGTTTATACATATACTTGCTAGTTATATTTCAGATTGTGAGGTTATTCAGGTTAAATTCCTATCCTCCTTATTGATTACTTCCAGTTCTTCTATTGACTTTAGTCAGCTTTCATTACTGCCTTACTTATTCGGTATATATTGTACTGATGCACATCTTTGGGGCATTACATTACTTATCTGTAGGTGTGAATAGACGTGGTTCAGGAGCTTTCTAGCTACAAGTCAGAGTCGAGAGTTCAGTCAGCTCCTTTTCTCCAGAGTTGATAGTAGAGAAGGTTTGTTCTTTTGTTGTACAGCTTTTGGGTAGGTCGGGGCCCTGTCCTGACATTATTCTACTCCTAGAGGCTTGCAGGCTATAGTTTCTCAATTGTTAGTTGTTGTTGGTCATGTGGGGCCTATGTATATTATATTTTGTGTGGTGTCGTGTGGGGCCTAGTGTAGTTGGTTAGTTAACGGCCTTGTTGGCCGTAGTATGAGTACAATTACTATCTTTCATTCTGCTATAACTAGACAGCATGGTAGTCTTGTCGATCCCCATAGGATCCATTTTATCGCCTTGTTATTGGGTTAGTTGTTTTTCTTTACAGGTGCTATGTGGCCTTGTCGATCCGAGGCTATGTTTACAGCCGAGATATAGATCATTGTTTTCTTGATTTTAAGTTATTGGCAAGCACTAGAGGTGCCTATGCCCAGTCAGGTTAGCCCAGGTGTCAGTCATGTCCCCCAAGGTGGGGCGTGACAAACTTGGTACCAGAGCCGGTTGTATCCCAAGGAGTCTGCAAGCCATGTCAAGTAGAGTCTTGTCTATGGGTGTGTTGTGCACTACATTCTATAGACAGGAGGCTACGAAGCATAATAGTGTGGTTACCCTCCTTTCTCCTCCAATCGTGTTATCGAGTTGTGTTGTATAATGTAACTCCCTAAGCTTACGTTATTCTACTTATTTATAGAGAAATGTCTGATGCACGATAGACCACGACTGGTTGGGAGCTGGATGTCATGAAAGGAGAGGGCACTAGTCGGGGTCCCCAGTCAGAGTCGGCCCAATCTGAGGGCGATAGGGAGACATCACCTCGATCTCCCTAGCATCCTCCGCCACGCCAGGAACCCTCTAGGGTGGCTGATATACCAGTACCACCCCAGCCATCCCTGTGCCATCAGATCAGGAGATTAAGAGCGTAATATACATGTTGGTCTAGATGATGGATTCCCAGGGTCAGCCTTAGCCAGTAGTACCAGCTGTTGTCGAGCCCACGGAGGGGCCCGGGAGTTCGAGAGTCTGCGAGTTCCTTGCTTTGAGTCCTCCGCAGTTTACAAGGATAGATCAGAGAGAGGACCCCCAGAACTTCATAGACCAACTACAAAGGATATTCAGGGTTATGCATGCTTCCTCAACAGAATCAGTTGAATTAGCAGTGTTTCAATTGCGAGAGATAGCAATTTTGTGGTACGAGAGTTGGGAAAGGTCTCGAGGCAGAGATGCACTTGCACCTACATGGCCTAGCTTTTCTGAAGCTTTCATAGACCACTATTTTCCCCGAGAGGTCCGGCAGGCCAGAGTTGAGCATTTTTTACATCTGCAGCAGGGAAGAATGAGCGTTAGAGAGTATGCACTGAGGTTTGATTCCTTGGCCGGATATGTGCCAACATTTGTTGATACTATGCCAACCAGGGTACATCGGTTTATTATGGGACTTGCACCAGAATATGTTGAATCTTGTAGAATAGCCACACTGCGAGAGGATATGGACATCTCACGGATTCAGGCCTTTGCTCAGAATATAGAGGAAATCAGGCAGTGTTAGTACGCGATTGATAGGACAGGTCAGGAGCAGCGTCGGAGGGCTAGACCTGCAGACTTTCAAGAAGATTTTCACCTAGGCTTTATTTATCAGGTTGTCCACCTAGGCCCCCATTTCAACAGCAGCAGGCAGCGGATCAGATCGTCGTGGACAGTCAGGTCCCAAAAAAAGTTCACGGGCGTCAGGCTCACAGCAGCAGAGGGGTCCAGATCAAATGGGACTAGCTATACCACGTTGCAGTACCTGTAATAGGCGACATCTGGGGAGATGCAGATATGGATCCACCGATTATTATTCCTATAGACAGGAGGGACATATGATGAGGGACTGCTCGACTAGGCACTAGGGTGATCGGGACCAGCAAAATAGATCCTCAGCAGGTTCATATACTCCAGCACCTTCTGCACGGCCCAGGCCCTCAGCTCCAGCTGGAAGAGGCTAAGGTAGATCAAGGGCATCTAGTTCAAGAAGCGATCCGGGTCACACTTATGCACTATAGGGACGACAAGAGTCAGAGTCATTACCAGATGTTGTGACGGGTATGCTGGATGTTTGTTCTCACTCAATTTATGCTTTGATAGATCCAGGTTCCACTTTGTCTTATGTTACTCCACTAGTATCCCAAAAGTTGGTATAACACCAGAATTGCTTTAGCGACCTTTCTCAGTGTCTAGACCCGTCGGTGACTCTATTGTTGCTAAGAGAATTTACCGGGATTGTATAATAGAGATTGTTGGTTGTCATACCATAGCAGATTTGGTGGAGCTGAAAATGATTGATTTTGATGTAATTATGGGTATGGATTGGCTGGCACCATGTTACGCCAATGTAGAGTGTTGGAACAGAACCGTCCGATTTCACTTTCCCGGGGAGGTAGTGGAAGAATGAAGAGGCAATGAAACTACACCAAAAGGTAGGTTCATATCCTATCTTCGGGCGAGGAAGTTGATAGTGAAGGGCTGTATTTACCATATTGTTAGGGTTCGGGATATGCAAGTAGAATCCCCGACTCTTCAGTCCATCCCAGTGGTTAGTGAGTTTCCAGATGTGTTCTCAGATGAGCTTCCTGGTATTCCCCCAAAGCGTGAAATCGGTTTTTCTATCAACTTGCTGCCAGGTACACAACCTATATCCATCCCTCTGTATCACATGGCTCCCACCGAGTTGAAAGATTTGAAAGAACAGTTGAAACACTTGTTAGATAAGGGTTTCATTAGGCCTAGTGCTTCGCCATGGGGTGCGCTAATCCTGTTCGTAAGAAAGAAAGATGGCTCCCTACGCTTGTGTATAGATTATCGGCATTTGAATAAAGTTACCATTAAGAATAAATACCCTCTTCCAAGGAAAGATGATTTGTTTGACCAGCTGCAAGGGGAGAAATATTTCTTCAAAATTGATTTAAGGTCCGGGTATCATCAAGTTCGGGTTCGGGAGAAAGATATCCCGAAGACAGCTTTCAGGACCAGATATGGTCATTTTGAATTCTTAGTCATGTCCTTCGGGTTGACGAATTCACCAGCAGTGTTCATGGATCTAATGAAAAGTATATTCAGGCCATATTTAGATTTGTTTGTGATAGTGTTTATTGATGATATTCTGGTATATTCCCGCTTAGGGGCCGAACATAGAAATCACCTGCTAACAGTACTTCAGATCCTCAGAGATCGATAGTTATATGCAAAGTTCTCAAAATGTGAGTTCTGGTAGAATTCTGTAGCGTTCTTGGGCCATATTGTATCGGATGCAGGTATCCAGGTTGACTCCTAGAAAATCGAGGCAGTTAAGACATGACCTAGACCTACAACTTTGATGAAGGTTCATAGCTTCTTGGGGTTACCCGGGTATTACAGATGATTCGTGAAAGGATTTTCTACCCTATCAGTGCCATTAACTAGATTGACTCAGAAAGCAGCCAAATTCCACTAGACCGAGGCCTATAAGCAAAGTTTCCAGGAGTTGAAAAATAGATTGACATCCACACCAGTATTGGCCTTATCGGAGGGTTCAGAGGGCTATGCTATATATTGTGACACTTTGGCCATTGGGTTAGGGTGTGTTTTGATACAACACGGAAAGGTGATTGCTTATGCTTCGAGGCATGTAAGGAAACACGAAAAGAACTACCCTTCCCATGATTTAGAATTAGCTGCACTGGTTCATGCTTTAAAAATATGGAGGAATTATTTGTATGGTGTGCACGTGGATATTTTTACTGATCATAAAAGCCTCCAATACATTTTCACGCAGAAAGAGCTGAATTTGCGGTAGCGTCATCGGCTAGAATTGCTGAAAAACTACGATGTGAACATATTATATCACCCAGGGATGGCTAATATTGTATTCGATGCCCTTAGCCGCAGGTCCATGGGCAGTTTAGAATATCTGAGGCCAGAACAGTGAGAATGGCTCGAGAGTTGCACTGGTTAGCCAGTCTAGCAGTCTGAGTAGTAGATTCAGAGGATAATGGAGTGTGATTCAAAATACAACAGTATCGTCCTTGGTTGTAGAAGTAAAGGAGTGGCAGTATGAGTACCCTAATCCAGTACATCTCAGACACAAGGTTCAGCAGGGTGAATTATCAGCCTTCGAGTTAACGGAAGACAGGTTCTTGAGATTCAGAGGTCGACTCTGTGTTCCAGATGTAGCAGGGCTCTTCCAGCAAATCATTGCAGAGGTACATTAATCTCGCTACTCTCTTCATACAGGTTCGACAAAAATGTACCATGATATAAAGGAGATATACTGGTAGCCTAGAATGAAGAAAGGTGTAGCCTAGTTCATAGGATAATGTCCTCGTTATCAGCAGGTAAAATTTGAGGAATCACAAACCTAGAAGATTGACTCAGGAAATGAATATACCTATATGGAAATGGGAGGCAGTTAATATGGACTTTGTGACAGGATTACCCCGCACCAAACGCAAATTTGACTCTATTTGGGTTATTGTTGATAGGTTGATGAAATTAGCTCACTTCCTGCCAGTATGGACTACATTCTCAGTCGAATATTACGCCGAGTTATATACTAGGGAGATAGTCCAACTGCATGGTGTCCCAGCATCTATCATTTTTTACAGAGGGGCACAGTTTATAGCTAGGTTTTGGCAATCGTTTCAGAGAGGTTTGGGAACACAGGTTAATTTGAGCACAGCTTTTCATCCTTAGACAGACAGCCAGGAAGAGCGCACCATTCAGACGCTCGAGGACATATTATGAGCATGTGTGCTAGACTTTGGAGGGAGTTGGGAGGAGCATTTACCTCTTATTGAGTTTGCATACAATAACAGTTATCATTCTTCTATTCAGATGGCGCCTTATGAAGCTTTATATGGGCGTAAATGTAGGTCCCCCATAGGATGGTTTGAAGTAGGGGAAACAGGATTGATAGGACCTGATATGATCCATCAATCAGAAGAAAAAGTGAAACTTATCAGAGAACGCTTACTAACATCCCAGAGTCGTCAGAAGTCCTATTCCGATATCCGGCATAGACTTGGAATTTAATATGGATGATCGGTTATTTCTTAAGGTTTTGCCTATGAAGGGCATGATGAGATTTGGCAAGAAGGGAAATCTTAGCCCTAGATTCATTGGCCCATATCGGATTCTCCGAAGAATAGGCCGAGTGGCATATGAGTTAGAACTGCCTTCAGAGCTAGAGTCTGTTCATCCAGTCTTTCACATATCAATGCTCCAAAAAGTTATAGGGGACCCGTCTCGGGTTGTTCCAGTCAAGGATGTTCAAGTTATTGAAGATTTGTCTTACGAGGAGACTCCGGTTGTGATACTAGATAGACAAGTTCGTAGACTGAGAACTAAAGGTGCAGCCTCCGTTAAGGTCTTATGAAGAAACAGAAATGTAGAGGAAATGACTTGGGAAGCTGAGGAAGACATGAGGTCTAGATACCGTCACTTATTCTAGACCTAATCCAGATTATACAGTTGAAGTAAGATTGTTGTTCAGATGTTACCTTATTGCTTATTACTAGTATTGTTAAATTGTTCACATTTGTGTTGTGGAGTAATTGTTTATAGCGTCCTATGAGATGCCTATGTTGGAATTTTCTGCGTTTCAGGTTTTCGGATGGTCCATTTTATGGGGAAGACTCTGCCGAAATTTTTTTGGCAATATAGTTAAAGAAGTTGAGTCTTTTGAGCCTAAAGACTACATTCGGAGACAAATGTTCCTAAGAGGGGTATGATGTTACACCCCATAAATTTCTGTAGTACGATCGTCATGTGCGCATGTATATTAAGAATTTTAGCAATAT
>JACEIK010003471.1:39950-91189 GCA_018107945.1 Datura stramonium | reverse complement strand
AGCTAGCCAGGCACCAGATGTGCCTAGGCCCACCAGTTAGTAGTCCAGGTCCTTCTAGGGCACCAGGTGCCAGTCATACCCCCTAAGGCGGGGCGTGACAGTTTTCCTAGTCAGTCGGGACTTACATCCCTAGCTACTAGCCTTACATATTTCTCCTTAGTCTATCGGGACTAACATCCCTATCCAGTAAGTGACCCTCTATATCAGAGCATTCTCTCTCTTTGACAGTCAGGGATTCTCCCTAGCAAGAATGTTTCCCTTTGATAGTTAGGGACGCTCCCTTTGATAGTCAGGGACTTTCCCTTTGACAGTCAGGGATCCTTTTGATACCAGTCACGACATCATACCTCTGTATTATTTCTGATTATTACTTTTGCGCATCAGTTGATCTTATAATAATGTATGTTCTTGTAATGTGGTTATGATGATATGAATATGTGAATCTCATATAAAATTGTCATATCTCATTTTCGTTACATTACTATTATTGTGATTTTATATTACTTCCTTCTTGTATATATTTATGAGTTGGTTGATTACGTTTCCTGCATACTCAGTACATTCCAAGTACTGACCGCACACCTCTTATGTTATCTCATTTCATGATATAGATCCAGGACTCTAGGTTCAGCAGCGTGGTTAGATAAGCTTCACTCTCTTTCCTAGATGTTAGTGGTGAGTACTCATCTTCCGAGGACGTGGTTTATGTTCTTATTTTCTCATGTTTTAGTTTTCAGACTTTAAGAGTTACCTGGGGGCTTGTCCCAGGAACTCGTTAGTTTAGTAAGAGGCTAGGTATCTCACCACAGACTTAACTTCTTTTAGCTTATTTTCCCTGCTCTTTTTGCCTCCCACCAAGAGCCTTAGTTATAGTCGTGGCACGACATTTACAGGTTGCCTCCCGTGCAGTGCCTGATTTAATATCGTGTCACGATGAAAGTCACACTCACTCCTTCATCCGAGTGAGGAAATTAGTATCTTGAAAGCTGGTTAAACTCTCATGTAGCACATGCTGCTCAATTTCCCCCTTACACCCTCCGGGTTTTACCTCTGGCTTCACTGTGAAGTTCTCAAAATGAGGTGGTCACCTTGACGGTCTAAACACTTCGAAGACTGCCTCTTGACCATCCACATTCTGGGATATCTTACCTGACTTCACCTTTATGACCCCGTCTGCGGTGGCTAAGAATCCTCTCCCCAAAATTAGGGGAACTGCTACATATGCTTCATAATTCAAGATTATGAAGTCCACTGGTAAGATGGAAGGTCCAACCTTAATCAAGACATACTCTATGATTCCGTCAGGATAGGCAAAATACTAGTCGGCAAGCTGCAAGGTTACTATGGTTGGACGTGGTTCACCTAAACCCAAGGTTCTGAACAAGGATACAGGCATCAAATTATGCTTGCACCCAAGTCACATAGTGCAGAACCTACTTCTCTGTTTCCAATCACCACTGGAATGGTGAAGCTCTTGGGGTCTTTCAGCTTCATTGAAATTTTGTTTTGCACCCGAGAAATGCACTCTTTTATGAGAGCCACAGTTTCTAACATTGTCAACCTCCTCTTATTTTCCACAGTTTTCTTCATATACTTGGCATATTTTGGAACTTCCTGCAAAAGCTCCATCAATGATAAGTTAACATGTACCTGCTTTAACACATCAAGAAATTTATGGCAGGCTAAGTCCTCCTTCTTCTTCTTAAATCTTTGAGGAAATGGAGGGGGTGGTCAGGTTTCTACCAACTTTGGCTTTGAGTTGCTTGACTCACCAACCTCCTCTTGAGATATCACAACCTGCTCTTCATCAACTTTCTTATCTCTGGAGATCACCTCACCCAGCTCTTTACCACTGTGCAAAGAAATTGTGATCATATTTTCCTTAGGGTTCTACTCGGAGTTATTTGAAAGTGGCCCTTGTGTTATGTTAGTCTGATGTAGGGCCAATTGCCCCATATGTCTCTGCAACTCTTGTATGGACTTCTGCATCTCATTAACCACCTGAGTCTGCCATTGCTTCATTGCTTCTTCAAGTGAAGTTCCATGATGTTGGCCCTGAGGCTTTGGATAATTGTTCTAGGGCTTTTTGAAATTTTGATTCCCTCCCCATGAAGGATTTGCCGCATTCATGTACCCCTGATTATAACTGTTACCAGCAAAACCTCTACCACGATCTTGTTGTCCCACAAAATATACAAATTTGGGTTTAGTGGATAACTTGAATAAGCTTAGCCTTCTCCACACACCTCATGTGATGGTGGTAGAGTCTGGACTTGATGGACCTGCTGAACCTGACTTACTGCTAGTGTGGTCACAAGCTTGCTAATCGCATTCACCAACTGAGTTATATTTGCTCAAATTGCCACCACACCATCAACTTTGAGCTTTCAAGGCACCTTGGCTACTGTAAATTGTCACGCCCCGAGGCTATACCCTGAATGGGACACGGTACTTGGAGTCACAAGCAACCCCAAGTCGACCCATGGTCTATCATAACACTGGCATTATGACTAAAACATAGCTGAAGCTTTAAATAATGATATAAAACATTTATGAAAACAAAGTTGGATCATAAGGTTTAAAAACAACTGAAACAACGTTGAAGGTCTGAAACTATGTCTGTGCCCGAAAGCCAACTACAACTGATGAGTTGCTGGGACAAGCCCCTAGCTAACTTCAAGTCCAAATAAAAGAAATAGAACTAAAATAAAAAAATCCTCGTCCTAAAAAATGATGACTCACCAATGATTCAGCTGGAAAAGTCTGAGTGAGCTCTGCTAACGGTGTTGTGATTGAGAACCTACAACTGTATCATAAAATGATACATCATAAAAGGTATGTGTCAGTACTTTGAATGTACTGAGTAAGTGAGAGAAACCATACACAAGGAATAAAATAACTAAACTGAATGACATGCAATGACCAACTGAAAATGCTAAAAATAAATAACTGTAATAAATTGAGATGGTCTAAATGACCCTGTCTGAATGTTAAGAACATGCCCTAAATCTGAGATACTAATCTGAAATATTGTCCTGAACTGATCTAAACTGACTAATCTGAGACTAAATTGAGCTGACTAGTGGGAGAGCCTATAATTTACATATAATCATGTGAGATAGACGTGGAGTCCGATGTATACACCCCATTAGTAGGTCCCAATATACCTTGCCAGGGTATAAAGGCATGAACTGAGTGATCATAGGTCTGGGGCCATGAGGCCAATAAAATATATCTTACGATTCAACATAGTTTTGGAAACCTGGGTGCGCTGGAATCCCGGTCCGCTTGGTGCTAAGTCCTACTCTCACTGGATAGTCCTAGACTGACTACTAAGTTGATAGCTCAAAACTGGCGCCCAAGACTAAGTTAGGAATACCTATCTGAAAGCACCCTGAGAGTCGTATTGGACCGGATTCTGTAACTGGGTTCTAAGACTGGTCAGAGCTGCTTATCTGGAAGTGTCATGACCGCCTAAAGAACCACTAAAATCTGATACTGAGTCTAATTCTGATAACTGAGAGGCACTACTGACACCTCGAGAATTTCTATAGTCAAACTGATCAGCTAACATTTTTTAGTATCATTGAGTATTCTAACATTCCGACTGAAACTGTACTGACATACATCTAGTTGAGATTTCAATACATACTAACAATATGTAAATCCCCAATACTGATACAATCAAGCAATTTCGATAATTAATCTATTATGCAAGACTCTAGTTTTTCTGCATCCAAGAGCTAGGGCTAGATTTCACTTTACAGGGACAAGCATCAATATAGTCAAAAACTGGTGAAAAATATCTACAATTAACATAAATAATATTCCACATGAATTAAACGAATTCTGACATATAATTTCTTCACATTCTGAAGTTGCAGGGCTAGAACTGATAGAGGAGATAGAGAAGATTTTGGAGACACAAAGGAAGAGCTATTTCCTTGTTGAATTCCCATATACCTGGTGAAGAAATTTGAAGAATTTTCTTGAGAATCCAAAGAAGTGTACTGCCCTAGTTCTTGCTCTGAGAACTCCTGAGAGAAACTTTACAATGCTTTTTGAAGATCTGAGTGGGGAATGCGGGAGAAGAACAGTTTAATCCCTATAAATCCCCTTAATTCAAACTTAAACGACGTAGTTTAGGGACTAAATGGGTGGAAAATTATAAAAATAACCCTGGAAATTAAATCTAAAAACTAGTCGATAGTGTCCCAACGGGTCAAGCAACAAGTTGTTGGTTGTGACCACGACTCGTTGGGACCTCTCATTGGTCCCACAGCTTGGAAATAGAACACATTGGATTTGGCAATAGGGGTCACCACGACTTATTGGATGAACCAACAGGTCGTTGGTTCCTCCCATGACCTCTGCAAGAGGAAACCCGGAGGGGCTGAATACGGGTGACACAACAACTCGTTGGTGGATCCGACGGGTCATCGTGTCTAGTCGTTGTGTTCACTGGAAGAAATCTTAAAAACCTCAACTTGACCTGACAAGTGGTGACCACAACTCATTGTGGGACATGAGGAGTCATTTTCTCCACTCGTCGTCACTGGGGTAGGTTTCTAGGGCCTCACCCAACGACTCACACAACGGGTCATTGTTCCTGACAACAACTCATTGGTTGAGTCATGGGGTCGATGTCCTGAGCTGGGGAACTAATGAGTGACAGGATAACTCGTTGTTTCTCACAATGGGTCATTCCTTGTCCCTTGGATTCTTGGCTGAACAAGAAGGGCTAACCATGACTGACAAAATGAGTCATTGGTGCTGACCATGACTCATTGTTTCAATTGTTCTGCGGCATTTATTTGGTTTTTCTTATGGATTTTTCTTGCAAGGTATGAGCCTGGTCTAGGAAAGTTTCAGGGTGTTACATAAATCCTCTACCGGAGTCCTAATAGTCTTGACTCCCCGCTGACATGAGATTCAGAAGAGATTCAATTTATCATAGCTCTTGGACAAAATTTGTTCCTTTGTAGTAGCATCAAGCAAGATTTTGAATTTCAGTTTTAACCCTTCTTCTTCTTCGGCAGCATGTGGTGCAGGAAATCTCTCAAAAATCCCTTGTATCATTCCCATTCCTGAGTAAAGGTATCACCATCTCTCTACAAAAAACTCTTTGAAGAGAAGGAACCTGTTGATAAACGTTTTGTAAAGAACCTCTCAAGCAGTGATGGAACCTGCTAGCTCATTTTGAAGCCACTCCTTGGCCTCACCAATCAATGCGAATGGAAACAACGTGTGCAAAACATACTTATTGGAAAAGTTCTAATAGTGAAACTAATCACTCAGCTCAACGAACGTCATCAAATGCCTATAGGGATCCTCATGTTGTTTTCCTTGATACTGGACCAAACACACTGTCCCTTCCTTCAACTCAAAGTTTCCAGTGATGCCCGACTTGATGATCACTTTAGAAGTATTCTCCAAGTTCGGCGTGGAAAATTCAACACTGGAACTCTCTCCTGGTTGTTTCCCTATGCTTGCTTGTTATTCTCCATAGTTATCCTTCAAAAGGTTCTCTCAATTTCAGGATCAAGAGATACCAAAAGTGGTTCTTGACTTCTCGTATTTGGCATACACTGAGCACACAACACCTATAACTTCACAAACAAACAAACAAAAACGTAAAATATAGAATAGAAGAATAAAAATCCTAACCTATAAACGATCAAGCAATCTTCAAGTCCTAGGCAACGACACTAAAAACTTGATGAAACCCAAGGGCAAGCAAGCGCACATGGTCGTCAAGTAATATAGGATGGTGAAGTCCCAATTATCGATCCCTTAGATACTTGACAGATCAATCATTTTAAGGTTAATTCTTTATTTTTTTATTCTAATAAAAACAAATAAAATTAGGAATGCTTTGGAGAATTATGCTACCAATACTTGAATGTCAAATTAGCTAAAGGCTAAGATTGTTGTAGACTTGTTTGTACTTCAAATGATGATGAAACTATAGGAAATTGGCACTTCTATTTCAAGTTGAGTTCTCAAGACGTGATTACGCTAGATAGATTCGTCCTAAGGTTGCTAGCTGCAATTTACAATCTCATTTCTTGCCACTCTCCCGAGCATCTAAGAACTATCTCATGAGCCCTAATGCTTATATCCCTATGGTTGCAGGAGAAATATGAAATGAAGGTTATCCCTAAATCTATTTTAACTAAATAGGGTTAAAGGGTATATCTCTATCCTCAACAACAACTTACGACCTTCAACCAATGGGCCAAAGGATGTTTGAATTCCTATTTTACATTTACTTTTAACCCATTCAGTTTTGTTTCCCAAGTTCAACAAAAGACAACAGATTTACTCATAAGTTGATCAGTCTAGTGAATAATCAATTATAACAAGTAAATATAAACAACCTTTAATGAAGAACCAAAATTAGCATTAATTAGTCTTTCAAATATCAACCATAAACTATGGCCAAAACCCTATAATGGGCGTTTATCCACTCATAGACAAGTGGAAAAAAAAGATAACATCATCATTCAAAGTAAAATGTAAAGAAAAGAAGAAACCTAAGTAGGAACTTGTCTATCCTCCCAACCTGTGTTTACAACCTTCTACAATCAAACAAAATGATGAATTATATGCTAAAAACACATTAGATGTTATCTTTATAGGTGAGTCTTCAAATGATGCTTTTGTCCTTAAGTAATTGGCTTAAAATTATAAAAAATCTATCTAGGGTGTGTCTCGCACGCCGCCCCATGCATAGCCCTAAATTTGGGTCAATTTTCCTCTAAAGAAATGCTCTAGGCGCCCCACTACATCCATAGCCCCAAAGAGTTAGCCAAATTTCTGTATTTCTAAACACCTCTGGTGCCCTATTCCATGTATAGCACCAGAGTGTTCGTCAAATTTCTAAGCTTTAAGACCCTTCGGCCGCCTCCTCCATCCATAGCACTACAATTTTAGGAAAATCTCCTAAGTATAGAATGCTTCTGGGACTCGACGCCATCTCTCTCTCCAAGGTGTTAGTAAATTCTTATCCCTGAGCCAGGAACCTAGTGCCCCACACTCTCCATAGCACCAACATTGGTGCATTTTTCTCTGATGCACAACTGTTGGCGTACCATGCCAGCCATAGCCCCAGGCCGACTTTCACGGACTTTTCTTCTTCACACCTTGGGTTATTTTTGTGTCCATTTTTCTTGGTTTCCTACTTAAAACATTTAAAAACATTCATTAGCTCATAAAACCCATGAAAACGTGAATTCATACACTTCATATGGATTATGAAATCAAAACAATGCTAAATATGGGTAAAAATATGCTAAATGGGCATAAGAATATGTCCAACATCATGAAGAAATGGATGGTTCAGTAAACTCAGGTTGTTAATAAGATGTAGAAGCCAATTTGTGAGTTGGAGAGGCAAGTAGGCCAATTGGCCATTCAGCAGACAAATAGATTTGAAGGGACACTTTTGAGTAATATTGAGAAGAACCTCAGGAGAATGTCTGTGCAATAAGGTGCTGTAGAAAAGAGTTGGGCAAAGTGATACCCAGAGACTAGGGCAGAGGCAATACAAGTTGCAGAGTCAAAGAACAAGTTTTGTGAGTTGAGTCATTCACAGCCAAAAGCAGCAGAAGTTAGACCACCTCGTTCATTTTCACAAAGATTTAGAAAGCAGAAGGAGGATGCAACTGTAAGAAGTTTCTATATGTCTTGAAGTAGGTGCATGTGAATCTACCATTAGTAGAGTTGTTGCAGGAGGTTCCAAAGTGCGCCAGATATCTTAAGGATATTGTGTCTAATTAAAGAAGGCTCACAGAGTTTGAGAATGCAGCTCTTACCGAGGAGTGTTATTCCCAGGAGCAAGATAAGATTCCGCAAGAGATGAAGGACCTGGGGAGCTTCACTATTTCAGTCATCATTAGAAGCAGGGTAGTCAACATAACACTGTATGATCTAGGTGAAAGTGTCAATCTTATCCCTGCATCATTGTTTAGAACGTTGGGTTTAGGAGAACCACATTCCACAACAGTGACACTGCAGTTGGTTGACAAGTCCATTACTTATCCCGACAATATCATTGAAGATGTGCTAATCAAAGTAGGATCGTTTATCTTGCCAATGGACTTTATCATCCTTGACAATGAACTGACGAAGCAGTTCCCATCATTTTGGGCAGAGGATTATTGGCTACCATTGATGCAGTTATAAGGGTGAGGTAAACCAAGATGTTAGTGACTATGGAAGGTCAGGAAGCGGTTTTTGATGTATTCAGGGCGGCAAGATTGCCACCCCACTATGAGGAGCTAAAGAACATCACAATGGTAAAGTCTGGAAGGTCTAAGCAGGCATTAAAGAAACATGTGTCTCAAGAAGAACCAACAAGAACTTAGGTTACAAATCATCTCGCTCAATTAAAGGAGTGAGATGTCTTGTGTTGTGCTACAATGTTAAATTAGGCACTGCATGAGAGGAAACCCATGAATGTCGTGCCATGACTATAAATAAGGCACTTGGTGGGAGGAAACCCATCTTTCTAATATATTTTTGTTTTGTAGAGATGAATAGGGCAGTTGAGGAGAAAAAGCGGTAAAAGAAAGCTAAAAAATATTAAGTCTAGGGTGAAATACCTGGTGTGGGTGCCAGATGTTAAAATTCAGAGGAATTTTTTTTCAAGTGGGCGTAGTGGCTTGCGCGTTGCGCCAGGCCTAATTCACCAAGGAAATTTTTTGTTCTAAGTGTATGGTGAATTGATTGGTGCGCCGCGCTAGGGGTGATTCAGGAAAATTTTTTTTGATCCCTCACCTATACCCTTTATTTTATTTTCCATTCATCTTTACTCTCTAAAATGGTAAAATAAATAAAAAAGAGTTCTCTCTCTCTCTCTCTCTCTCTCTCTCTCTCTCATAGCCATAACTTTCTTCCCACCCCCGTTGTTGTCTTTATCAAAGCTTGGTGAAGCAAGATTCTTCAACTCAAGTAAATAAGTTTCTTCCTTCCTTTAGTATTTATTTTTGTAAGCATGATCCCATCACCCTCTCTTCACCAAATAAAAAAGAACCAAAATCACCATTGTTGGGAAAAAATCTTGAACTTCATATGTGGGTTTTCCATGGCTTAAAAATCGTATGTTCATTCATAATAATGTTGTATCCTTGATTGGGTTGATTGTTGTGGTTGAATTTTTATGGTTTTAAGTTGTGGGTGTGAAGAGAGGTGGTGAATGGGTGGTAGAGATTTTTTTATGAAATTCTTTAATTTGGAGTAGTTTTGTGGGGGAAGAAGTTTCTTGAATAGTATGATGCTTTAATTTTGAAAAAATTTTGTTGTTGAAAATTCATACCAATTCATAGTGTAAAGTTAGCAAAAATCATGTAAATTGTTGGTTGAACGCATATTGTGACTACTTCCACATTTGAGTTGTTGTGGTTGGGAATTAAGAATTTGAGAAGTAAAGTAAATGGGTAATTTTAAGCACTCTTTTAAAAAGAAAATAAAAAATAAAAAATAAAAAAGAGGAGTGTGATGAAATCATGAATGTGAGTTGGGGTATAATGTTTGTGAATAAATTGGTTTTCGAGATTTGACATGATAATAGAGGAAGTATGCATACCTTATTAGACAACTTCTCACAATTATGCTAGAGAATTAAGTGTGGGATCATTTAATTTGCATCTCCTACACCTAATTAGCTAGTGTTGATGTTCATGAACTAATTTTGTGTTTGCATTGATTTTTTATTAGCGGGTGCTATGGCTTCACAAGCAAACAAAGGCAAGGAGGTGGCAACCTCAAGCAAGGGATTCAAAAGGCTTAGGAAAGGAATTTCACCGAGTTCCTCGGTCCAAAGGGCACCCCTTGCAAGGAGGTTTGGAGTTAAGCCTGTGGAGGAGCTTGGACTCAAGTGGTTCAATGCTCAAAAGGAAGCTTAGTGTGCCTTAGAGAGTTGGATTAATGAGGGTCATCTGGAACTTGAGTTCCCCACCATTTATGATACTGCCCGTGAGCTGGGGCTGGGGTATGTGTTTGCTGAGCCAGAGGAGTGCAACCTCACCTTAGTTACAGAATTTATGCCAATTGGAACACCTCTTATGGAGATAGTACAAAAATTAAGGTAAGATATCAATTAGTCCGCTTCACTACTAGGTCTTTCAATGCTTCCTTAGCATGTTAGTGGTGGTCCCAGAGATGTATTTTGGAGGAGGCAGAGTTTGATTTAAGTTGGTATGTGATGTACTCTTTTCAGGGAAGCATACCACTAAGATCACTTGAGAGAGGGTTGTATTAGTGTACATGCTGATGAAGGGGCTGCCAATTAACTTTGGGGCGGTGCTTAGGGACAACATATGGCAGTCCAGGGATAATTGCCGATGGAAGTATGATTATGGTGGCTTGTTTATGCAGTTCTTGAGGGAGATTGGTATTGAGAAAGAGGAGGCTGACCTCCACCTACCCCTACCAGGGCATTTGGCAGGAAAGATGGTTAATATTACAAAGGTCAAGGAGCCAAGAACCATATCTACCCAGCTCTCACTCCAGCCGAGTGCCATGCTCGGGATAACAGTTAGAGAGGTTGTATGTTTAGGATATTTGAGCTGCAGGTTAAGATTTGGGGTAGACATGTGACTACTGAGGAGATGTCTGCACAAGAGGATCGGTACCCACTCACAGACAGCGCTATGATGATGTGAAAGGTGGGCTCGACTTCTGAGGAGCCACTAGATGATGCTGAGCCTATAGTGTTGATCGATACAGTTGATGTCGATGATGAGGATGATAAGGAAGATTCCATCATGGGAGCAATATTAGTTGATGATACAGAAGATGATGACGATGATCAGGATTTTAATCTTGATGATGATGAATTTGCTTAGAGGCCCAAGAAGTTTCTTTTTCTCTCCCTAGTTGCTACGACATATTTGTGCACTCGAGACTGCACTATTTAAGTGTGGGAAGGAGGAAATAGATTTCCCTTTTATTCTATATTTGCTAAATTGTTAGAGTGGGTTGTAGTAATTGTTATCAAACTTCTGTATTAGTTATCTTGGTCTGTAATAGTTAGTGAGTGGATGGTTGTGGAAACTGAATAATGCCATGTTATGTTTCTGTTCGTCTCTAGTTGTTTGTTTAGTTAAATTGAGAGTTATATTTTTTATAAAAGTCCGTCATAGGTGTAGTGACTGGTCCCGATGATGGATGGATGACGACTGTCTTAAGGGAAAAATAGTAACATTTTTTTAGAATAGAGTCAAATATCACCACTTGTGTGTTCTTGACATTCTAGTTAGAAGATAAGCTAGAAGCAATGAAGTGGTCATCTTGAATGCATGAGAAGTAAAAATTCCATGAGAAACACATAGATTCTTTAACTTTACTCACGGTGTAAAAGTTTGTCTTAATAATGGAAATTCATTCAATATGATTGTGTGGATATATGGCCATAAGAAGCTAACTAAGATCATGATGCCATGAGGGGTGAGCTTGAAATTATTATGTTTTGTACATAGAGTAACATCTAGAACTTCCCTACATGTGTGCATGATAGCTAGTTATCAAAGAGGTAAGATATGATTAAGGCATTTCTTTGATAGACCCATGTTTGTCCATTATTTTTGTACCTCCTTTAACATTATTTCCAGTCAACCACATTGAGTTGTAAGCCTATATTTTTTCTAGCCACAGAAGAAGTCTATTCCCTTTGCTGTGTGACCTCTAGAATTTTTTATCCAAAGACAATCTAAGGCACTATTAGATTTAAGAACGAAGGTTCCATTGGTGTAACAATGTTAAGGGAAAGGAAAGAAAAAATGTGGATAGCAAGATGAGAAAATAGGAAAAAGGGGTGCCCAAAAATAAAATGTTTACTTGCTGCTAGAACATAAAGAAAAGATTCTTAATAGTTGATTATCTTGATTGATCTTATAAGAAAAAACTAGCATTCAAATAGTGTAAAAAGGGGCATGGGAAAAGAAAAAGAAATTAGTGAAAAAAAGGGTGAGGAGTGAGGACAAATGGTGGGAGAAGAAAGATGAAGTAAAAATGTCTTAAAGTGCTTAGAATTGGTAGCCACTATTGACAAGAATCATTCCTACCTATCCCTTAGCCAACATTACAACTAGAAACAGTCCATATGAACTTAATCTTTTTGAAGTGATTAAGTAATCTGACTATACATGAGAGGCGAGCCTATGGTGTGTTGCATATGTATGAACCATCATTTGTGAGAGTGATTGTGCCTTATTTACTTATGTTCCAAGTTCTTGAATTGATAATATGAGGGAAGGAACATTAATAAAATGAGTAAGGGCACAAGATGGTCGGAGTCGGTGTATTATGTGTCACATTGTTCATATTAAATCATGTTGGCCCCGTTTTGAAAAAGATGAGTCAGTTATAGAAAGCAAGTAGTTTCAAATGTGAAGAACTTCTTTGTGTATATGTTGTGGATTGTTTAAGAATTAATGAACCACTTATTCATGTGCTCTGTTCTAGTTGCTTGAGTGATAATTGATAGAGCGACAAGTGGTGTGAAAAGAAGTGTTTGTTGCATTAAAGTAAGGATTGTTCAAGGATGAACAATGGTTTAAATATGGGGTGGTGATGTTGGGAATATACTTATGAAAATTTTCCAAATTTTTACCTATCTTTTATCACGTTTTGAGATGATTATCCTTATAAAATGTAAGGTTTCATGAATGTGAGTGTGAAAAGAGCTAAAAAATGTTTTAAGGTGATTTTGGCACGTAACACATGAAAAATACTAAAAAAATGGTGCAAGGTGTGAAGAAAGAAGAATTCGAGGAAAATTTAGCCCGGTGAAATGGGAGAAGTGGCACGCCAGAGCCTAAACTTCAAAGAAATTATGCTCATGTTGGTGCTATTGTTGAAGTGGTGTGCCAGACCTTGAACTTCAGAAGAATTTTGATCAACACCTTAGCGAAATTAGAGAAGTGGCACGCTAGAGAAGATCCGAGCTTGGGAAAATTTTCTAACACTCTGGTCCATTGAGAAAAGTGGCACGCCAAGTCTCGTACTGCAAAATTTGACTAACACCTTGGTGAAATAGTTGAAGTGGCACGCCAGAAGCCAAACTTCAAAAGAAATTCAAGCCAAGTCCGGTGAGATAGGTGAAGTGGCACGCTAGTGCTTGATTTCATGTTTATTCTTTAGTCTAATCACCTTTCGAATATTATCTATTTTGTCTTGTTGGTTGAACTCAAGAGAGGGAACTAATGAGGGTTAAAAGAAGTATAGAGTAGGTTTTAATATCTTCTCAAAAAGTTCAAGAATTGATTTCATTGTGGAGGATAGGGATATACCCTGCAACACTACTTAGTTGAGTCAACTATCTTTAACCGTTGTCTCATGTTTCTCCTGTAACTATATGTATATAGGTGTTAGGGTTTATGAGATAGTTCTTGGCTATTCTAGAGAAAAGTTGAGAAGTGAGTTCGTAACTTGCAATTAGCAGTCTTAGAAGGATTTAGTCTAGCATATTTGAATTCTAAAACTCAACCTGAAAGCAATAGTGCTAAGATCCTAGATTTCAATCATCATTTGAATTACAACTCTCTTACAAACGAATTTATTTTATTTCCTTTAATTTAAATTTCAAGTTGTAGTAGAAGGTAATCTCAAAACACTTTCCAAATTTTATTTGCGTTTCTTTGAATAGTGAAATAAAGATTCGACTTAAGCAATTAATCTGACAAGTACCTGTGGGTACAATATTGTACTTCAACATCCTATATTACTTGATGACTGATGTGCTGTGAGTTTAGAGCATTTTCAATGCTTAAAATTGGGAAAATAGTATGGACTTAGGTATGTTTATATGTATATGATGTGTTTTTACTTTATTTTCAGGGAAAATAGGTGTTGGAGTAAAAATGTGCAAAAGATGCAGAAAAGTGAAGAAAAGTAGCCAAGTAATGATCTCAGTACGAGCCGTATCTAGATTGTATGAGTCATACTGAGACTCATGGAAAAGCTTAGAAGGCTGAAACACTTCAAAGGCAAAGTACAACTCTCAGTACTACCCGTACCAAGCTGGTACGAGCCGTAACTGGAGTCGTGGAATACTTCAGAGAAATGTTGCATAATTGAAGTCTCCTTATACGGGTAGCACCTACAGATTGTAGCATCTACCTACGACCCGTACCAGGAGCCGTGGGAAGCTTCAATAATTTTAAGGACTTGGCAATATTCATGATGAAACAAACTGTCACGAGTCGATGGAGCAAGGTATGAGGTGTACCAAGACACTCGTAGAAAACTTCTGAAGATGTCAAAGTTCTCAGAGCCAAACCACGATTAGATGGTATGACTAGTGGGATCATGTTACGAGTCGTAATAGCTGCCAGCACTTAGCCAATTCTATAGAATTCAAGGAATGTACTAGAGCAAGGCACGACCATACAATCTTGTTATGACTCGTAGGAGGAGTCGCAGGATGTGCCCGCACCAAATTTTGTTATTTCCCTGTTAACTTAGGTAAAGGATTTCATTGTGTGTATAAATATGGTTTATGTTTCTTTTAGGTTAGGGAAGGTTAAAATTAGGTGATCGTGAACTATTTAATTAAGTTTGTAATTAGTTTGCGACAATAATGGAGAACAATTATTGAAAATCAAAACTTGGATTTCTCAATTGTTCTTGATTTTGTTCATCATATTCTATTGCAATAGTCACAGTAGGTTTTGTTTCAATTATCATTGTAAATATTTAATAATGTGTTTGTCTATGAATACTAATCACAATCATACAATCATGAGAGACTAAAACCTCCACAACTAGGATTGTGGGAACCATGATGGATTACGAATTAGGGTTACACAAAGTGATTCGAAACCAATGCTAAACGTTTGTATTTTATTCTCTTCGTATTTAATGTTTTTTGATGAAGCGCAATACTAGGACTTGCCCGAAATCTTTACTTGCTTGAATCTAGAGAAGAAAAGATTAGGAAAAGAGAATTACAACAAAGCCTTCATTTTTATGATCATTATATAACTTGAGTTTCTCGCAGGATAGTTAATTTAGAATGAAGTAATAATGGTTAATTTGAAATCACTCATGAGACCTAACCCGGAGATTGAGTATAGTCATCCAATAGGGACGAACCAGCCATTTAGATGAACCTTAGTTATCAGTTCTACAGGTAAGCATTGGGATTGATCACAAGTGTAAGCCTGAAGTAGTGATGAACCCATGGGGAACACTTACCCTAGTTAATTGAAAATTTTGATTAACAATAGTTGGCTTTTATATTTGGTTTTCAGTTGTTTTTTCTCTATAAACCCCCCAATTTTGAGATAACCCACCAAAAAGCTTAAATACCGGCATTAGTCTAGTTCTTACCATATTCCTTGAGGATTCGACCCCAACCTCTTTGTTGGATTCTTTATTGGCAACGTCCTCCTCATACTTTTCAGGAATGAGAGTTTGAGTGTTATCAAAAAATGGCATTGTTGTCAGGGAATACGACTAATATTAGATTAATTGCTTGCATTTAACTTTTGATTGTTATTTCCTCGTTTATGTTTTCTTTGTTTTTCTTCTGTAATTCATTCAGGCTACACCAAGGAAGCTATCTCTGTGAACACCCAGATGGAAGACAAGAAGCTGTTAGTGCCCATGGGAGAGCTGATGAATATTGTCATACTGGCAACTGTCTTGATGATTTACGAAGGAGATAGACTGTTGGGGTACACAGAATGGTAAATGCTCTATAAGGAATGGGGTTGTATAAATTCAGATCAAAGAAGTTAGATCTAACTTGAAGAACCGTGTAACTCAGTTGGAAAAAGCCATCAGTGGAGGTACCACCATTTCCAAAACTCAAGGCATGACCTCAGCAACTCAAATATGCATTCTTAGGTGAAAACAATACTTTTCCAGTGATTATTATAGCTGACTTGACAAACTGCAAGTAGAAGCTTTGGTCACAGTATTGAAAAGGCGCAAAAAGGCAATCAGCTGGACCATAGTTGACATCATCGGGATCCCTCCAGACATATGCACTCACAAAATCCAGCTCGAGTCGAATTATGCACCCAACATAGAGCATCAGTGATGATTGAACCCACCGATGTAAGAAGTACTGAAGAAGGAGATTGTAACACCCCGAAGGTTTCTAGGATCAAACCCCAGACTTAAGAAAGAATTAAGAAGGAAAGTGGAAATTTCACCTAGAACGAGTCGGGGTACAACTCGTTAAGTGACCCAATGAGTCGTGGTCTGACTCGTGGCAGGAAGTCAAGAGGCGCAAGTGAGGTTCAATGGACAACGGACGACCCAACGAGTTGTTAGATAGGTGATGACTCGGTCGTTGGGAGAAATGCCAGAATTCAAAAGGGATCCCAGGCAGTGTTGAAGACGATGGGACGTGACGAGTCGTCAAGTGAAGTAACGACTCGTCATGTCAGTCGTGGGATGGAGGAGCAGGAATTATGGACATCAGTGGCATTAGGAGGAATCACGAGTCATTAAGATGGACAACGAGTCGTGAAGTCAATCGTCGGCAGATCTGAAAAGAATTTTGAGAAATCGTCCAGTGCACTCCATGACTAGGCACCATGAGTCGTTGCCAACCCCACGACTCGTAAAATTCCTCGTGAGGACTTACAGCATGACTTTTCCTGTGATTTTTCAATGGTGTTTCATAAAATTCTATTCTTTTAACTCCTAAACTACATCGTTTTGAGTAGTATATGGGACATTTTAAGGGTTTCTTCTAGCCTAATCTCCCATTCTCTCAAGATACCCTCCCAAACTCTTCTTCCTCCCGTCTCTCAAGACTCAAGGATTCAACTAGGGTTCTTCGAAGGCTTCAAAGGTTAAGTTCAAGTGGGGATCTCTCCTAATCAGGTATGTGGGTTTTCAAGAAGGACTTCCTTCCATCCTTGAGCCCCAAAATTTTTATACTAAAAACCCAAATCCTTTGATTCTGGAAAAGCATGTTCTAGGGTTTCAAATTATGCATGAATTCTCATATGATTTCCCTAAATTCTGAGAACCATCATGGTTTATGCTTATAAAGTTACTTGCACCCTCTTGAAATATGAGTATGATATGAGAATAACATTAATGTGGGATTTTCACCATGAATTAGTCTAGAATTTCGAATGGGATTTCATAAATTGTTCACATGCTCTTATCATGAATTTGCATTCTTGTTAAAGTATATGTAGATCATATGGGTCCCCACAAATCTAGAACATATGTTGTATTATATGTGTTGGAACACGATTAGAATGTATGGGCTTTGACCAATGTGAAGTATGTGCATGTTTTCACTATGATATCGATAAATGTTTTGGGTATGAGTTGAACCTATGGAAATGGCATGATTATCGAATTTTCATTATGATTTAGAGTAAATTTTGGAATGGGGTTTCATGAGATATTCATATGCTTCCACCATGATCTCATTGTACATGTACAAGGTATGAGTTGAGTATACGGGTTTTCCATAAATCTAGAATATATGCTATATAGGGTGAATTCGAGATTTAAATGTTGTGGACATGCTTAAAGTATGATCCAATCCTATCAATTCTTAATGAAAGTAGAATGTATTCTTTAAATGATGATTCAGAACCATGATGATATGAATTATGATAATAAAGCATGAGAATGATCCTTTAGACTTTTGGGTTTGATTTAGTAGAAAGTAGTCTGATCAGATTCTAAATGAATCTAGTATGATGTAATTAGTTGAATGCTCCTGTCTCTAATTAGTTACAGTACTTTAGACTAGTTCTAGTCAGTCGGGACTCTCACTAGTTGAGAATGTTTCCCTTAGTCTGTTGGGACTCTCCTTAGCTGAGAATGTTTCCCTTAGTTTGTTGGGACTCTCCTTAGCTGAGAATGTTTTCTTAGTCTGTCGGGACTCTCCTTAGCTGAGAATGTTTCCCTTAGTTAGTCAGTACTCTTCTTAACTAAGAATGTTTCCCCTAGTTAGTTAGTGACTCTCTATGTCGGAGAATCTTCTCCCTTAGACAGTCAGGGACTCTCTGTAGTAGAGAACGTCTCCCTTCGATAGTTAGGGACTCTCTATGATATCAGTCACGACTTTGGTCCTTTGTATTTGATTAGTATATAACCTTTGTGTATCAATTGATTATACTTTAGTAAGTGTTTTCAAATAAAATCTTCATGTTAATATATATATGTATCTCAGATACTGTTTTTGTATCTCCGTTCAGTTATATGTCCAATAATTTGTTCAGTTTACTTTCCTCTTGTATACTTGTATGTTTTAGTTTATTTACGCTTCCCTCATACTCAGAACATTCCAAGTACTGACCGCATACTTTATATGCTATATCGTTTCATGATATAGATTCAGGTTTCCAAACTCAGTCATGCGGTTAGATACACTTCATTCCCATCTCAGCTTCTTGTGGTAAGTCCTCATCTCTCGAGGACGCGATCCATGTTTTCTATTTCATTATATTTCAGCTTTCAGACCTTATGTCACGCCCCGAGCCTACCCCATGGGTGTAACACGGTACTTGAAGCCAAAGGTGACCCCAAGTCAACCCTTGATCTATCAGTTACTAGCATTCTGATTAAACAAGCACAACGGAACTTTGAAATAATATCATAAAATATTTATGAGAGATAAGTCTAAAAACATAAAGTTCAAACAAGTGAATAATACTGATAAATCTGAAAATCATGTCTGTCTGAAAGCCATCTAACAGAGGAGTTGTTGGGACAAGCCCCCAGCTAACTTTAAGTCTATCTGAAACTAATACATGACTAGAAGAAGGAAAATAGTGCCCTCGAATGATTAGGACTCACACTTCAACTACGGCGATGGAGAATATAAACTGTGGCAACTAACGGTGCTGAGTTTGAGAACCTACAGCTGTATCATGAAATGATACAACATAAAAGTATTCATCAGTACTTTGAATGTACTGAGTAAGTGGGAGGAACATAACTAAATATAAAGTCTGAATTGAAATGACACGCAATGACCAACAGGTAAGCTGAACTGAACTATTAATATAATTTGAAATGGTCAAGATGACCCTGTCTGATGGTCAAGGACATGGCTTGAGTTTGAAATACTGAATCTGAGATACTGTACTAAGCTGAGCTGCTTATTCTGATATTGGACTAGACTGACTAGTGCGAGAGTCTATAACCGATATATAACCACGTGAGCTGGACGTGGAGTCCGATGTATACACCCCAACGGTAGGACCCAATATAACTTGCCAGGGTATAAAGGCATGCACTGAGTGATCACAAAAGTCTTAATACTGTAACCTACGCTGGCAACGTAGTTCTAGGAACCTGGGTGCGCTGGAACCTCGGCCCGCTCAGTGCTAAATTCTACTCCCACTGGAAAACCTAAACTGAACTACTAAGTTGATAGCTCGAAACTGGGGTTCGAGACTAGTCAAAGATGTATAAGTAGATGTACCCTGAGACTCTTATCGGACCAGATTCTGAAACTGGGTTTTAGACTGGTCAGAGCTGCTTATCTGGAAGCGTCATGACCGTTTAAGAACTAGATGTAACTGAATTGGGGTCCTGGAGTTGGTCATAGATATATACTAGAATGTCATGACCGCCTAATGGACTAAAAACTATAAATCTGAGTCTGATTTTGATATCTGAGAGGCACCACTGACACCTTGAAATAAGACTGAAGTCAAACGGACCAGTTGACAATTTTCTAAAAGATTCTGAAGAGACCCTACATTCTAACTGGTCTGAACTACTAGCAGCTAATGGAGAACTCAACTTATCCCAACAACACGGGAACTTCGTAATGTAGAGCAATTTCGAGAATTTTTAGGTATTTCATTCAAAAGAGCTAAAGTCATTCTCATAAATGAAATATTTACTTAACATGTACATATGTAGGATATTATAGAATGTTCAGCCCAAAGAATTCTTCATTCATTAGAGGAAATTTAATTTCACAACCCGAGAGTACACCCCGATCGTAGACACGGGACAAGGAGCCCCGAGAGACCCCAAGTCAACCCATTTCGTAAGCACAATACTAATTCATTCATAAAAGGCGAAAGACTTAACTTATCAATCATAAGCTAACTGAAAATCGTATCATGAATTGTAAGGAACGACAAACCGAAATACATACATCAATGACAAAATACTACACATAAGTCTGAAAGCCTCTAATCATAAAAAGACGGGTTGAAGGGACAAGACCCCAACTAACCCAAACATTCGAAAAACATAAGATAATTTAACAAGTCTGAACATGAAGCCTCGGATCATTAGGACTCACCACTGGAGATTTAGCGAAACTGAGCACGAACTAGGGACGAAATTGAGCCTGCGAACTGGATCCTGAAAATATAGGGGTCAGTACTTGGAAAAGTACTGAGTATGTAAGGTGTGCAAAACAATGCTTAACAACATAAAAGTTATAGGAGTGGGGACATCATGATCATAAAATTAAAACCATAGGTATATCGTAAGGCTCAATATTTTCAAATATATTCATATACTCGTCAAAGTCGTAACATGCGGTCTTATCGTCAAGTCCACTGGAAATTTTCCTTTGGCTCTTAACGGAGGACATAACGACTCGTCCCCCGGTGATACGACTCGTTACGCCCTTTCATCAAGTACACTTCCTTGTTGTTCAAGAAGATTCAATTGGTTTGGTAACAGCCCTCCTAATGGGTCGTTAGGACTGATGATGACTCGTTAGGTACCATCCGTTAAGTACACTGGATAGGCCTTACTATCTTACTCTAGGACAACCCCACGACTAACAGGATGACTCATGGTGTTTGACCATGAGTCGTTACATTGAACGTGGGGACCTTAGTCCCTCATCATCCTAGGCCTTCCCCACAAGTCACTTGACGACTCGTTTGGCCTCCTCACGAGTCGTTAAGTGACCCATTCTACAACTGCTGCAACATTTTCCAGTTTTTCTCCTGATTCACTTCCAGACCTGATCCTTGGGTTCTCGCGGTATAACAATATCTCCCCCTTGGTAATATTCATCCTAGAATGTTAGAAACAAGCAGAAAACCCAGAAACAAGAAATAACTATATATATATATATGCTAATCATTAACATTCAAGCCAAAAACTGATGGAGCAACTGCCCCCGAAGAGAACCACATAGCTAGTTAGAGTTCAGACATCACATATATATATATATCATATCATAAAACAAACTTATTCGCACGAATAGAACATGAAAAATTGATTAGAGGTTTAGGGAAAAAATTTGATACCTCAAACTAAAGCTGAGCTGGTAGGGAACAAATGGGGGTATTTAGCCATCATATCCGCTTCGGCCTCCCATGTGGCTCCCTCGACATGATTATTCCTCCATAACACCTTTACTGAGGCTACTTCCTTGTTCCTCAGTCTCCGAACCTGACGATCCAAGATTTCAATAGGAATTTCCTCATAACTAAGACTATCCTTCACACCAATACTTTCAACTAGAACCACTAAAGCTGGGTCTCCCAAGCACTTTTTCAAGAGCGATACGTGAAATACGGGATGAGCTGAAGCCAACTGTGAGGGTAAATCTAACTCATAGGCTACTTTACCCACTCGCCTTATAATCCTGTATAGGCTAATATAGTGGGGACTGAGGTTCCCTTTCTTTTTGAATGTCATTACTCCCTTCATGGGAGATACCTTTAAAAACACCCAATCATAGACCTCGAACTCAAGCTCCCTTCTCCTCATATCTGCATAAGACTTTTGGCGACTTTGAGCCGCTTTCAGTGTTTCCCTTATCAATTGAACTTTCTCCATGGCCTCATAAATTGAGTCTGGCCCCACTAACGAAGCCTCACAAACTTCAAACCACCCAATGGGTGATCTACACCTTTGCCCGTAAAGAGCCTCGAACGGTACCATTTGTATGCTGGAGTGATAGCTGTTGTTGTAGGCGAACTCAATGAGAGGTAAATGCTCGTCCTAACTACCCTTAAAGTCAATGACACAAACTCTCAACATGTATTAAAAATTCTAGATAGTCCGCTCCGCCTGATCATCGGTTTGCGGATGAAACACCGTGTTAAGCTTGACTTGAGTACCAAGTCCCTTTTGAAAAGACCTCCAGAACTGAGAGGTGAACTGTGTACCTCTATCTTATATAATGGACAAGGGCACTCCATGCAGCATAACCAACTCTCAGATGTACAACTTTGCATAATCTTCTGCCGAATTGGTGGTTTTGACAGGTAGGAAATGAGCAGCCTTGGTCAACCTGTCCACCACAACCCAGATGGAGTCATGCTTTCTACGAGTGCGGGGAAAACCTATCACAAAGTACATGTTGATTTATTCCCACTTCCAAGTAGGAATGCTGATATCTTGAAGTACACCCCCCGGTCTCTAATGCTCGACTTTCACCTGTTGGCAATTCGGGCACTCGGCTACAAATTTTGCAATATCCCTCTTCATGCCATTGCACCAGTAGATTTCCCGCAAGGCATGATACATTTTGGTGGAACCTGGGTGGATAGAATATCTAGATCCGTGAGCCTCATGCAACATCTGACTCCTCAAATCCCCCATGTTCGGAACACATAAGCGACCCTGGTACCGAAGCACACCATCTCCCCCTTTGGAGAAGACTTCTATTTTCTGACTTTGAACAACTTCTTTCAACTTTACCAATATTGGGTCCTCATCTTGCTTAGCCTTTACCTCTGTTACCAAGGATGACTATGACCCATTCTGAATTACTACCCCACCATCAGTCGAGCCAAATAATCTAACTCTCCAACCGTGAAAGTCGATGTACCTCCTTTACCAGCTCCTTCCTGTCTTCACTCACATGTGACACACTTCCCATAGAAAGTCTACTAAGGGTGTCTGCTACCATGTTGGCCTTACCCGGGTGGTAAAGGACACTCATGTTGTAGTCCTTAAGTAGCTCTAACCACCTCAGTTGCCGAAGATTTAGTTCCTTCTGTGTGAACACATATTGTAAACTCTTGTGATCTGTGTATACATCTACATGAACCCCATACAAGTAGTGTCTCCATATCTTCAAAGAAAATACCACCGCGGCCAACTCAAGATCATGGGTCGGGTAGTTCTTCTTATGATTTTTAACTACTTGGAAGCATATGCTATGACTTTCCCATGCTGCATCAATACGGATCCCAGTCCGACCCTCGAAGCATCACAATATACAATGAAGCCGTCGGTTCCCTCTAATAAAGTCAACACCGGTGCTGAAGTGAGTCTGGCCTTCAATTCCTGGAAGCTCTTCTCACAAGCATACAACCATTGAAACTTCACCTTTTTCTAAGTCAATCTTGTCAATGGGGCTTCAATGGACGAGAAACCTTCCACGAACCTCCCATAGTAACCTGTTATACCCAAAAAGCTTCTAATCTCCGAAGGATTTACTAGTCTGTGCCAGTTCTTTACTGCCTTTATTTTCTGGGAGTCCACCCTTATACCTTCGCTTGACACTACATGCCCCAAGAATGCAACTGATTTCAGCCATAATTCACATTTGCCGAACTTGGCGTATAACTGGTTGTCTTTGAGGGTCTAGAGTGCTACCCTCAGGTGTGCAACATGCTCGTCCTCACTCCGGGAGTATGTCAATATATTGTCAACGAACACAATCATGAACATATCCAAGTATTCCTTAAATACCCTATTCATCAAATCCATAAAAGCAGCAGGGGCATTGGTTAGTCCAAAAAACATAACAACGAATTCATAATGGCCATACCAGGTTGTAAAAGCGGTCTTTGGGATGTCATTCTCCCGAACCCTGAGCTGGTGATACCCGGACCTGAGATCTATCTTAGAGAAGTATTTGGCACCTTGAAGCTAGTCGAATAAGTCATCAATCCAGGGTAAAGGGTATCTATTCTTGATGGTGACCTTGTTCAACTGTCTATAGTCAATGCACATACATAGGGAACCATCTTTCTTCTGGACGAACAACACTAGGGCACCCAATAGGGACTTACTCGGTCTAATGAAACCCTTATCTAGCGAATCCTTCAACTGCTGCTTCAACTCTTTTAGTTCTACTGGGGCCATAAGGTAAGGAGGGATTGATATGGGTTGCGTGTCAGGCAACGGATAAATTTCAAAATCAATATCCCTCTCGGGAGGAATACCCGATAGGTCATCTGGAAATACCTCAGGATATTCACACATCACTGGGACTGACTGAATGGTCAGGATATCAGATGTGACATCCTTAACCCTAACCAAGTGGTTAATACAGCCCTTGGAAAACATTTTTCTGGCCTTGATATAGGAGATAAAGTGACCTACAGGTACTGCTGAACCACCCCTCCATTCTAAAACCAATTCACCAGGAAATCGAAACTCCATTGCCCGAGTTCTACAGTTAATAGAAGCATAACATGAAAACAACCAATCCATGCCTAAGATGATTTTAAAATCAGTCATAGCCAATTCTACTAAGTCTGCGAAGGTAACCTTATGTAATACTATAATGGGGAAACCTTTATATACCCGCTTCGTTACGACTGCATCACCAACCGAGGTAGAGACAGAAAATGGTTCGGAAAAGATTTCAGGACTGACTCCAAAGTAACTAGCAATGTAAGGTTTCACAAAAAATAATGTGGCCCCCGAATCTAATAAAGAAAAGCATTAATATGATAAACTGGCAACATACTCGTAACCACATTGGGAGAAGTCTCCTGCTCCTGTCGAGAGCCCAATGCATAAAATCAGTTCTGGCACTGGCCACCAGTCAGAGCACCCTGCTGAGTCTTACGTGCTACTGGGACGGCTAAACTGCTTGCTGAAGTGCGGGCTCCACTACCCCCTGACCTAGTTGCGAGGCAATCCCTAAATCTGTGTCCAGGTTTGCCACACCTGAAACAAGCGTCTGATCCCACCAAACATTTCCCCGGGTGGTTCTTGCCACAGGTAGCACAAGATGGGAATGTGCGCTCTATGCGCATGCTATTTTGACTCCTCGAACCTGAGGCCCTGCTCCTCTGGCCGTCCAGTGGCCTGGGTAAAGTATTGGATGAAGATGGTGCTGGTGCAGTGGACCTGTGATGGGACTGCTGGTGAAATTCACCACTTGGCTTAAGCTGGGAGAACCTATGGCTATCAGTTCTGGCCCTATTTGCCTCTCTCTGCCTCATATGAGTTGCTTCGATCTGCTGAGCATAGAGGACTATCCGTGGGTAGTCCATATCTTGATGTAGCATGGCTATTCTGCAGTCTTTGTCTAGATACTCCGCTACTTCTTGCACGAACTTGCTCACCCACGCCGTTTGGTCCATCAGTAACTCCGGGGCATATTTTGACAGGCGACTGAATTCAAGTGAATATTCCAGCCCCGTCATCTTTCCTTGCTTATGGTTGACAAACTCAGTTGCTTTCAGTTCCCTCATCTCCCGAGGGAAGAACCTGTCGAGAAAGGCTATGCGGAACTCATCCCAGCTGATAGGGCCCGCTCCCGCTGCCCTGCTATCCCTCTTTTGCTTGAACCAAATGTAAGAGACCTTCTTCAGTTGATAAGAGGCCAAATCAACACATTCCTCACTTGTTACTCCCATGACCTGAGTGACCTTCAAAATCCCTTCGATGAACTCGTGCGGATCCTCATCAACCTTTGCCCCTGTGAACTCGGGAGGGTTCATCCTCAGAAAGTCTCTGGCCCGGGCCACCACTGCATTTCCATTCTGAGGAACAGGCGCAAAAGCTTGATGGTTGACTTGAGCGGTCAAGGAATGCGCCAACATTTGAATAGCCGCCTGAAACTCGACATGGGCAGCTGGCTCGGGTGCTGGGGCTCCTGAAAAAGTGGGGCTTGCTGACGCCCATCCTCATTTCCACCCCTGTAGCCTTAATCATTTCTATTCCTCCTTCTGATTATCCTCCTAGGAGCCATAAGTTTCTGCAATTGCGAAACACAAAAATTAGAAAGAGGGAGAGATTTTGATCGCACGACATAGATCATGAAAGAAGGCAACATTTCCTAAAACGTTTAGTAGCCTCTTCGTCATATTTGTGGCGCACTTCACACCCATGAAAAAGACTCTATCTAACGCGGCTTTCAAACACCCAAGGACACATCTAAAATGGCTCTGATACCAAGTTTGTCACGACCCAAGAGTACACCCTGATCGTAGACACGAGACAAGGAGACCTGAGAGACCCCAATTCAACCCATAGTGTGAGCAAAATACTTATTCATTCATACAAGGCGGAAGACTTAACTTATCAATCATAAGCTAACTGAAAATCGTATCATGAATTGTAAGGAATGACAAACCGAAATACATCCATCAATGACAAAATACGACACATAAGTCTGAAAGCCTCTAATCATAAAAAGACGGGTTGAAGGGACAAGACCCCAACTAACCCAAACATTCGGAAAACATAATATAATTTAACAAGTCCGAACATGAAGCCCTCGGATCATGAGGACTCACCACTGGAGATTTAGCGGAACTGAGCACAATCTAGGGACGATACTGAGCCTGTGAACCAGATCCTGAAAATATAGGGGTCAGTACTTGGAAATTACTGAGTATGTAAGGTATGAAAAACAATGCTTAACAACATAAAAGTTATAGGAGTGGGGACATCATGATCATAAAACTAAAATCGTAAGTATATCGTAAGGCTCAATATTTCCAAAAATATTCATAAACCCAGCAAAGTCATAACATGCGGGGAAAAACATTTCATAAATCATAACTTGAGCCAAAAGAACATAATCATGCATATTTCAGAACCATGAGGAACAATGGGAGATTTCTATAACCGACATACTCCACACGAGCGCACATGAAGTCAGACTTGTACGCCTAGTCGGGAGGTCATTCATACCTTGCCAAGGGTATGAACCATGAAGGCATGATATCACTCATGAAGGCCCCATAAGGCATAGGGGACAGTCACTAAGGAGGTCCCAAACATGATCCTATGGTGGCACGTAGTTCTAAGATTTGGGGCATAACCTAGGCCCCGAACCTACTCGGTGTTAAGTACTACTCCCAAAACATGAAACGTGCTCATAACATTACATGCATGGCTAGTGAAAACATGGGAATCATGACATACTTGAGAATTCATATTACTAGCCATGGAATTGGGCCCGTGAGTCGGCCAAAGACATAGTTCATGAATCATTCACACCATCTGGGGCATGGCCCAAAATCTTAATCATGTTTTAAATGCTTAATTCATGTGAAACATGGTCATGACAACATGAGAAATAGAAAACTTCAAGACATGCTTTAAATTCAAAATTTCATATCGTGCTTGCGGAATCATTATGCACATAAATTTTACTAAAAATGCCTCATAATTGGACATCCATACTTTTAGGGTCTTAAATCAGGGAATATAAAATATATACAAGTAAAATCATCCCAAACACTTCAAAAACCACAATTGAAACACAATACCACAAACTCATGCAAACTTTTGAGGAATCATGCAAACGGGGTTAAGACCCATAAGAATTGAGCAAGTTAAACATAGGAAATGGGAAGAAATGGGCATGGGTAGGGACTAAACTACCCATTCAAATCCCACAGACCTGGAAATTTCGAGTCTCCCAACTTCCTTGAAAACCCTAGGTGGATTCTTGAAGAATTTTAGAGAAGACACTTGAATTCGCTTTTCTTCTTCCTCTCTAATTTTATATGAATAGAAATGAAGTTTTAGGAATGATTCCCCTCTAAAAGTCCTGGTCCTAACCTCAAAACGACGTAGTTTAGGTCTTAGGAGGGTATGAAATTACGAGAAGGCCCTTACTAATTCGCAGGAAATAACTGTCAGGTGACCCTAAGGGGCGACCTGACGATTCGTTGCCAAGAGTGATGGGTCGTCTTGTCTTTTTGTCAAGTCCATTTGAAATTTTCCTTTGTCTCTTAACGGAGGACATGATGACTCGTCCCCCGGTGATACGATTCGTTATGCCCTTTTGTGAAGTACACTGCCTCATTGTTCAAGAAGATTCAATTGGCTTGGTAACGACCCTCCTAATGGGTCGTTAGGGCTGATGAAGACTCGTTAGGTACCATATGTTAAGTACACTAGATAGGCCTTACTATCTTACTATAGGACCACCCCATGGTTGACATGAAGACTCGAGGTGTCTGACCACGAGTTGTTACATCTCCCGTGGGGACCCTAAGTCCCTCATCATCCCAGGCCTTCCCCACGAATCACTTGACGACTCATTTGGCCTCCTCATGAGTCGTTAAGTGACCTGTTCTGCAACTGCTACAACATTTTCCAGTTTTTCTCCTGATTCACTTTCGGACCTGATCCTTGGGTTCTCGGGGTATAACATGTAATAAGCACAATCATAACTCGAAAGTAGGGCTTAGATTCACCTTTGTATAAACACTGACAATTTGATAAGGAATTTATGGGGATCATATCAACAATATACATGAACATCGTTCTAAGTGAAATCAACGAAAATAAACATGAAACCTTTTCATACTCAAAAACTCAAGGATTAAAACTGATAGAGAAATTGAGGAGGATTTTGGGGACACAAGGGAAAGACAATCCCCTTGCATAAACCCCACACACCTGAGTTAAGGCTTCTTGAACGAGACTTGAACTGCTACAATGGAAGAATAACCCTACTCTTGGTTGATAGTTTCTTGAAAGAGCCTTCGATGATTTTCTGAGAAATAACGTTAGAATGAGGGAAGGAACTGTCCCAACCCTCTAATAAATCTGAATTTACGCTTAAAACAATGTGGTTTAGAGCTTAGGAGAATAGGAAATTACGAAATAACCCTTAGGAGTTTGCTGGGAAAAACTGGCAGGTGTCCCTAATGGGTGACCTAACGGGTCGTGGTCACTCCCGTCAGGTACACTGCCTGGGATCCTCAGTAGGCTACCACGAGAAACCTAACGAGTCGTTAGCTATGAACACGACTCGTGGTCTCAAGTCGTAGACCACATTGTCTCATTTTGGAGATTTAATGCTACATCCCATAACGAGTCACTTAATTAGTCGTTTCCACAGGTGATGACTCATTTCACCCACTCATCGAGTTCACTGGTCAAATAAAATATTCCCAACTCAGGCCTGACCAAGAGTGACTTAGCGGGTCATGGCCAGTGGCCACAACTTGTGACGTCCCTCATTAGGTACACAGCCTCCCTCCTTAACATTAACCTTCTCCTCACGGCTCACCTAACGAGTCCTGAGGTTACTTGACGTCTCGTCAGGTGTGCCGTCCTGTAACATTTGTGCAGTTCTCCAAATTTTCTTATTTAAGTCCCGGAATTAGATTTTGAGTTTATGGGGCGTTAGAATATCTCCCCCTCGTAAACATTCATCCTCAAATGTTAGAAAACACACAGTAAACAGAACAATAGCAATCAAAATTTCCAAATACTACTCATTTGACTTCAAAACTGCCGAAATGACTACCTCTATTTCAAAATACACAACTGAACTGGATTTACTTATCATATATACATTCAAAAACATAAAAGAGACTTGAACATCTGAACTGAGTCATGAAAACTAAAACTTAGTTCTAGGGTCATAGCTAATATCTCAAGTTGTGCTGGAGCCGGTAGAGAAAAAATGTGGGTATTTCGCCATCATATCTGCTTCGGCCTCCCACGTATCTCCCTCAACCTGCCGATTACTCCATAAGACTTTGAATGAAGCTATTTCATTGTTCCTCAGCTTACGCACCTGACGGTCAAGGATCTGGACTGGTACTTCCTCATATGAGAGACTATTTTTTATTCCTATGTTGTCCAAGGGCGCAACCGAGGTTGGATCTTCGATGCACTTCTTCAAAAGTGACACATGGAAAACTGGGTGTACAACTGCTAGTTCTGAAGGTAACTCTAGCTCATAAACTACATTGCCGATACGCCTCAAAATTCTATAAAGTCCCAAGTACCTCGGACTGAGCTTCCCTTCTTTCCAAACCTAATCATCCCTTTCATGGGCAAAATTTTCAGGTATACCCAGTCATCAACTGCAAAATCTAATTCTCTCCTCCGCACATCGGCATAATATTTCTGACGGCTCTAAGCTATTTTCAACCTTTCTAGAATAAGCTGAACTTTTTGCATTGCCTCATGAACCGAGTCTGGCCCTATCAAGGTGGCTTCACCCACTTGAAACCACTCTATAGGAGATCTACACCTTCTACCATACAATGCTTCAAATGGGGCCATCTGGATGCTAGAATGTTAGCTGTTGTTGTACGCAAACTTGATAAGAGGCAGATGGTCATCCCAATTACCCTTAAAATAGATCACACACTCTCTTAGCCTATCTTCTGGAGTCTTAATAGTGCGCTCAGCTTGCCCATCTGTCTGCGGGTGAAAAGTTGTACTGAGCTTGACCTAAGTGCCAAGTCCCTTTTAAAAAGACTTCTAGAAATGGGAGGTGAACTGGGTACCCCTGTCTAAAATAATGGCAAATGGCACCCCATGAAGTCTAACCAGCTTCAGAATATAAAGTGTAGCATAGTCTTCAGCTGAATCTGTGGTTTTGATTGGGAGGAAATGTGCTAACTTAGTCATTCGGTCTACTACTACCCAAATTGAGTCATGCTGCCAGCGAGTCCAAGGTAGACCCGTAATGAAGTCCATGTTTACTTCCCACCTCCATATGGGTATGCTGATATCCTGGGTCATACCTCTGGTCTCTAGTGTTCTACTTTGACTTGCTGGCAGTTCGGGCACTTAGCTATAAATTCAGCAATGTCTCTTTTCATGCCGTACCACCAGTAAATATCCCACAAATCGTGGTACATTTTGGTAGCACCGAGGTGAATGGTGTATTTAGAGTTGTGTGCCTCAGCTAGTATTTGCTGTCTCAACTCACCCACATCCAGTACACACAACCTGCCCTGGTAACGAAGCACCCCATCTCCCCTTTGGGAGAAAGCCTCAACCTTCTTTCTGAGTATTGCTTCTTTAAGTTTAAGTAGAACTGGATCTTTATCTTGTCTGGACTTAACTTCAACTACCAAGGATTAATTTTACCCGCTTTGCATTACCACGCCACCTTCAGTTGAATCCACCAACTTTACCCCTGACCGGGCTAGCCTGTGAACTTCTTTCTCAATCTCTCTCTTGCCTTCCTCAATGTGAGCTACACTTCTCATAGACCGCCTACTTAGGGCGTCAGCCACTATGTTGGCCTCTCTCGGGTGATAAAACACACTTATTTCATAATCCTTTAGCAGTTCCAACCACCGTTTTTGATGCAGGTTTAGGTCCTTCTAGCTGAACACATACTGAAGGCTCTTGTGGTTTGTGAACACATCCACGTGAGCCCCGTACAAGTAGTGCCTCCATATTTTTGATGCGAATACCACCGCTGCCAACTCCAAGTCATGAGTTGGATTATTCTTCTCATGAACTTTGAGTTGTCTGGAGGCGTAGGCTATCACCTTGCCCCGCTGCATATGCATGCAACCGAGTCAAACTCTGGAGGCGTCGCAATATACGACAAACCCATCTGTCCCTTCTGGCAGGGTAAAAACTGGGGATGTAGTGAGTTGAGGCTTTAACTCCTAGAAACTCTTCTCACACTCATCCGACCATTGAAATTTCACCTTTTTCTGGATTAACTTGGTCAGAGGGGATGCTATAGAAGAGAAACCTTCCATAAACCATCGGTAATAACCCGCTAAGCCAAGGAAACTCCTAATTTAAGTAGGAGAGGTAGGTCTAGGCCAATCTTTTACTACTTCTATTTTATGAGGGTCTACTCATATTCCCTCACCTGATACCACATGACCCAAGAATGTCATAGCATTCAACCATAATTCACACTTGCTGAACTTAGCGAATAACTGGCGATCCCTGAGGGTCTGTAATGCTATCCTTAGGTAATTGGCATGCTCTTCCTCATTTCTGGAGTACACCAGAATGTCGTCGATAAACACAATGACGAACATATCCAGGTACCGCTTGAAAACCCTATTTATCCAATCTATGAAGGCTACTGAGGTGTTCGTTAACCCAAAGTACATCACCACAAACTCGTAGTGACCATACTGAGTTCTAAATGCTATTTTCGGTATGTCACACTCTCTGACCCTTAACTGATGGTATTAGGACATGAGATCGATCTTGGAGAAACAACTGGCTCCCTGAAGTTGGTCGAACAGGTCATCAATTCTAGGTAGGGGTTTCTGTTCTTAACTGTGACCTTGTTCAGCTGACGGTAGTCTATGCACATTCTGAAGGTACCGTCTTTCTTACGCACGAATAACACTAGAGCACCCTAGGGAGAGATGTTGGGTCTGATATAACCCTTGTCAAGAATATCTTTTAGCTGCTCCTTCAACTCGTTAAGCTCAGCTTGAGCCATTCTATAAGGAGGGATGGAGATAGGCTGAGTATCTGGGAGGAGATCTATTTCGAAGTCTATTTCTCGTTCAGGGGGAACTCCGGGAAGATCCTCAGGAAAAACATCTGGAAACTCACTGACTATTGGAACTGATTGGATGGTTGGGGTCTCAGAGTTGGAATCCTTGACCCGAACCAAATGATATATACATCCTTTGGAAATGAGTTTCTGGGCCTTAAGGTAGGAAATAAACCTACCCTTAGGCGTTGAACTACTACCCGACCATTCTAAAACTAGCTCATTAGGAAACAGGACTTTGACAACTCTAGTTCTGCAATAAACTGAGGCATAGCATGAGCGTAAACAATCCATGCTGAGAATAAGGTCGAAGTTGACCATGTCTAGCTCTACGAGATCAGCTGGAATTACTTTGTTCAGGACTATGACTGGGCAACTTCTATACACCCGGCTAGCTCTAACTGACTCACCAACTGGGGTAGAGACTGAGAATGATTCTAAGAGGACCTCTGGACTTATATTGAAATAAACCGCTATATACGGAGTCACGAATGAAAGAGTATCTCGTAGATCTAAAAGGGCATATACGTCTAGATGGAAGAGAAGTAACATACCAGTAACTACGTCAGGTGAGCTTTCCTGATCCTGACGAGAAGATAGAGCATAGAAACGATTTTGGCGCTGACCGCCACCTGTACCTGATGTGTTAGCCTACTAGGCTGGTCGACCTGCTAGAGCTGATGATGTGGTAGATTGTGATCTCCCTCGCCCGGCTGACAGACACTCCCTAAGCCTGTGTCCAATTTGTCCACACCCAAAGCAACCCTCTCGTCCATTAAGGCCTGGATGATTCCTACAACACTTGGGACAAGCTGGATACCTGTTCCCGATACTGTGATCCTGAGACTGAGTGCCAGATGACCCACCCCTCTGATCCTGGCGAGACTGAAAGGATAGGGCTCTGGCTAAAATAGGTGTTGGGGCTCTCTACTGCTGTTGCTGCTGGGGTTGCTGTTGTGGGCGGCTACTATCGCTAGACCTCTGATGGCCGAAATCTGACTGGCCAGTCCTTGCTCGCTTGTTCTTATGTTCCATTTCTTTCATCTTATCGGCCTCAATCTGCTGAGCATACATAATTAAACTAGAGAGGTCCATATCCTTGATTAGCATTGTTGTCCTACACTCCTTCAAGACCAGATTAGATACTCCGTTTATGAACTTCAACATTCGAGCCCTTGGCTCAGCTACCATCTATGGAATATACTTTGATAGTCTGGTAAACTTTAGAGCATATTCCTCCACTATTATATTGCCCTGACGCAAATTCATAAATTCCACCATCTTAGCCTCCCTCAGCTCTCGAGGGAAAAACCTATCCAGAAAAGCTATGTGGAATTCTTCCCACTCCACTGGTCCTGCGTCTGTTGGCTGTCCTTCCTTCCACTGGTCATGCCATACTTGGTCTACTCCTTTCATTTGGTAGGAATCCAAATAATCACTTTCAGAGGAACTGACACCCATAATTCGAATGATTTTTCTAATCTCATCTACAAACCCTTGTGGGTCCACTCCCACCTTCGTTCTATGAAAATCTGGAGGGTTCATCCGAGTAAAATCCCGCACCCGAGCAGCAGCTTCAAACCCATTTGTGGCTACTAGAACCACCTGTTAGTTCACCATGTTGGTGACTGTTTGAGCTAGCAATTGAATGGCTGCCCTGAATTTGGCGGTGGATATGGATTGATCCTGAGGAGCTGTCGGGGCTGATGGGACAAGTTTGTTGACATTATCATCCCTTCTTCCATTACCACATCTGGGACGCATGGTTCACTGAAACAAAACAGAGCATGAATTAGAAGGGAATTTCTGGAATTTGAACTTTAACGCACGATAAAGAATATAAACAAAAGCGAATTTTCCTAATAACATCTCGTAGCCTCCTCGTCATAAGTGTGGCACGCTTCACACCCATGAAGAGAACTCTACTCGATGCGGCTTTCGGACTTTCCAAGGATACCTCAAACCTAGGTCTCTAATACCAAGTTTTTCATGCCTCGAGCCTACCACCTGGGTGTAACACGGTACCTGAAGCCACATGTGACCCCAAGTCAAACCTTGATCTATCAGTTACTAGCATTCTGAGTAAATAAGCATAGTGGAACTTTGATATAATATCATAAAATATTTATGAGAGATAAGTTTGAAAACATAAAGTTCAAACAAATGAAAAATATTGATAAATCTAAAAATCATGTCTGTCTCAAAGCCATCTAATAGAGGAGTAACTAGAACAAGACCCCAGATAACTCTAAGTCTAACTAAAACTAATACATGACTAAAAGAAGGAAAATAGTGCCCTCGGATGATGAGGACTCACACTTCAACTGAAGCGATGGAGAATCTGAACTGCGGCAACTAACGGTGCTGAGTTTGAGAACCTGCAGCTGTATCATGAAACGATACAACATAAAAGTATGCGTCAGTACTTTGAATGTACTGAGTAAGTGGGAGGAAAATAACTGAATGTAGAGTCTGAACTGAAATGACACGCAATGACCAAAAAGTAAGCTGAACTGAACTACTAATAATCTGAAATGGTCAAGATGACCCTGTCTGATGGTCAAGGACATACCCTATGTTTGAAACACTGAATCTGAGATATTGTACTGAACTGAGTTGCTTATTCTGATACTGGACTGGAATGACTAGTGGGAGAGTCTATAACCAACATATAACCACGTGAGCTAGACATGGATTCCGATGTATACACCCCACCGGTAGGACCAAATCTACCTTGCCAGGGTATAAAGGCATGAACTGAGTGGTCACAAAAGTCTGGGGCCAATCAGGCCAAGTAATACTATAACCTACGCTGGCAATGTAGTTCTGGGAACCTGGGTGCGCTGGAACCCTGTACCGCTCGGTGCTAAGTTCTACTCCCACTGGAAAACCTAAACTGAACTACTAAGCTGATAGCTCGAAACTGGTGTCCAAGACTAGTCAGGGACGTATAACTACATATACCCTAAGAGTCTTATCGGACAAGATTCTGAAACTGGGTTCTAGACCGGTCAGAGCTGCTTATCTGGAAGCGTCGTGACCATCTAAGAACTAGATGTAACTGAATTGGGGTCCTGGAGCTGGTCAGAGCTATATACTAAAATGTCATGACCACCTAATGGACCAAAAACTTAAATATTAGTCTGATTTTGATAATTGAGAGGAACCACTGACACCTTGAAATAATACTGAAGTCAAACTGATCAATTGACAATTTTCTAAAAGATTCTGAAGAGACTCTACATTCTAACTGGTCTAAAGTACAAGAAGCTAATAGAGAAAACTTATCCCAACAACACGGGAACTTCATAATGTAGAGCAATTTCGAGAATTTTTAGGAATTTCATTCAACAGAGTTAAAGTCATTCTCATAAATGAAATATTTACTCAACATGTATATATAGGAAATACTAGAAAGTGCAGCCCAAAGCATTCATCATTCATTAGAGGAAATTTAAGAAGCACAATCATAACTCGAAAGTTAGGGCTTAGATTCACCTTTGTATAAACACTGACAATTTGATAAGGAATTATGGGGATCATATCAACAATATACATGAACATCGTTCTAAGTTAAATCAACGAAAATAAACATGAAACCTTTTCATACTCGAAAACTCAAGGCTTAAAATTGATAGAGGAAATTGAGGAGGATTTTGGGGACACAAGGGAAGGAAACTCCCCTTGCTAAAACCCCACACACCTGAGGTAAGTCTTCTTGAAGAAGGAGACTTGAACTTCTTCAACGGAGGAAAACCCTACGCTTGGTTGAGAGTTTCTTGAGAGAACCTTCGATTATTTTCTAAGAAATAACGTGAGAATGAGGGAAGGCACCGTCCGAACCCTCTAATAAGTCTGAATTTATGCGACGTGGTTTAGAGCTTAGGAGAATAGGAAATTACTAAATAGCCCTTAGGAGTTTGCTGGGAAAAATTATCAGGTGTCCCTAATGGGTGACCTAACGGGTCGTGGTGACTGACAATGACTCGTGGTAACTCTCATCAGGTACACTATCTAAGATCCTCAGTAGGCTACCACGAGGGACCTAACGAGTCATTATCTATGACCACGACTTGTGGTCACCAATCATGGACCACACTATCTCATTCTGGAGATTTTATGCTACGTCCCATAATGAGTCACTTAACGAGTCATTGCCACAGGTGAAGACTCGTTTCACCCACTCGTCGAGTACACTGGTCAACTAAAATATTCCCAACTCAGGCCTGACCACGAGTGACTTAACGGGTCATGGCCAGGGACCATGACTCATGACGTCCCTTGTCAGGTGCATTGCCTCCCTTCTTAACATTAACCAACCTTCTTCTCATGGCTCACCTAATGAGTGTGAGGTTACTTTACGACTCGTCAGTTGGGCCGTCCTGCAACATTTCTGCAGTTTTCTAGATTTTATAATTTAAGTCCCGGAATTAGATTTTGAGTTTCTAGGGCATTACACCGTTAGAGTTAGCTGGGAGCTTGTTCCAGCAACTCATCGATGTAGTAGAGGCTTTGAGACTTGTATAGACAGATTTAGGTTTGTATTAGAGTTTTGTTACATTTGTTCTTATGGTTTTCAATTAGACTCTTTCAGTAGCTTCTGCTTAGTTATGATTTCTGTTAGCTGTTATTTTGATAGTGTTATGCTATGATCATGTCATGGATCGACTTGGAGCCTCTTAGGGTTCCTTTTCTCGTGTCTCGATCCGGGCCTATGATTGGGTCGTGACAGAGATTATCAAGTTGCTAGACAATGGTGTAGTCTACCCTATCGCGGATATCAACTGGGTAAGTCTAGTACAATGTGTGCCAGAGAAAGGTGGGATCACAGTGGTACCTAATGAGAAGAATGAGATGATACCGAAAAGACCAGTCACTGGTTGGCGTGTATGCATGGATTACCAAAAACTCAACCACTGGACCCAGAAGGACTATTATCCGATGCCATTCATGGATCAGATGCTATACAGGTTGGCAGGTTGAGGGTGGTACTTTTTTCTTGATGGTTATTTGGGTTACAATATGATCACTATAGCCCCAAAAGACCAAGAGAATACCATCATAACTTGCCCATATGAAACATTTTCTTTCAGGAGAATGCCTTTTAGGTTGTGCAATGCACTAACCACATTCCAGCGTTGTATGATGTCGATATTCCCAAATATGGTAGAGGATACCATGGAGGTATTTATGGATGACTTCTCCATTGTGGGTGACTCATTCAATCTTGCCTCAAGCATTTGGGCAAAGTGTTGAACAAATACGAAGAAACTAATCTGGTCCTAAATTGGGAAAAAGGACACTTCATGGTAAAAGAAGGAATAGTGCCGGGTCACAAAATCTTTGGAAAAGGGATAGAGGTGGACAAGGTGAAAATTGAAGTAATAACCGGATTGCCACCGCCCATTTCCGTAAAAGGGATCAGAAGCTTGTTAGGGCATGCAGGATTCTATAAGAGGTTCATCAAGGGCTTTTCAAAGATTGCACAACCAATATGCAAACTGCTCGAGAAGGTGGTGATGTTCGTATTTGATGAGACATGTCTGAAGGCATTTGAGTGCCCGACGAAGAGACTCACCATTGCTCCTTTTATTATAGCTCCAGATCTCTTTCATTTGAGGTCATGTGTGATGTTAGTGGGGTGGCCCACGGTTTTGTCTTGAGCCAACGCAGAGCGGAGATCTTTCACCCAATCTATTATGCTAGTAAAACACTCAACATAGCCCAAAAGAACTACACTGTCACTGAAAAATAGCTGCTAGCAGTGGTCTTTCCATTTGAAAAGTTTCAAGCATACTTGCTTGGAACTAAAATAATCGTCCATACAGACCATGCCTGCTTTGATGTACCTGATTTCTAGAAAGGATGCTAAACCCAGGTTGATCAGATGGGTACTGTTGCTCCAAGAATTTGAGTTTGAGGTGAAAGATTGGAAAGGAACTGAAAATCAGGTAGCTGATCACTTGTCCAAACTAGAATCTGAGGCTAGAGCAGGAGAAGAGATTGATATTGATGATGCTTTCCTAGATGAACAGGTATTAGCTACATCTCTATACTTGATTCTCTGGTATTCTAGCTATGCTAATTATTTGGTTAACAATATGATTCTAGTAGATATGAAACCTCAGCAAAGGAAGAAGTTCTTGTTTGACGCTCGAAGGTACTATTGGGATGAACCATACTTATTCCGTATTTGTGCAGATGGGTTAATTCGGAGGTGTGTGTCAATGGTACAGATGTTGAGTATTCTGGATGCTTACCACTCATCCCAAGTTATCCAAGGCATGCGATTAGTTCCAAATACAAGGTCACATTACTCGCAAGCATGAGTTACCATTGACCCCTATCCTAGAAGTTGAGTTATTCGATGTATGGGGTATTGACTTCATGGGCCCATTTTTTAACTCATATGGGATGAAATACATCTTGTTGGCGGTGGATTATGTCTACAAATGGGTAGAGACTATTGCTCTAAGTAACAATGAAGGCAAAAGTGTCACAACATTTCTACGGAAGAAAATATTCGCTAGGTTTGGTACTCCTAGAGCAATCATCAGTGATGGTGGATCATACTTTTGTAAACACCTCTTTAGAACTCTGCTGGAAAAATATGGCATGAAGCATAAGGTGGCAAAACCTTACCATCCTCAATCAAGTGGGCAGATGGAAGTTTCAAACAGGGAGATAACGACCATTCCGGCCAAAACAGTGAATACCAACCGGATAGATTAGTCTAAGAAGCTCGATGATGCACTGTGAGCATATAAAATAGATTATAAGACTACCATTGGCTCGTCTCCATATCAGCTGGTCTATGGCAAGTCATGTCATCTGCCTGTAGAATTAGAGCATAAGGCATTATAGGCTCTGAAAAAACTGAACTTAGATTGGAATGAAGTAGCTAAGTTGATATTTGACTAGCTCAATGAGCTAGATGAATTCCGACTTCAAGCTTATAAGAGTGTGTCCATTTATAAAGAAAGAATTAAGATCTATCATAATGGGAAGATTGCAAAGAGGGAGTTCAATGTTGGTGATCTGGTCTTACTGTTAACCTCAAGGCTCCGTTTGCATCTCGAAAAATTAAAATCTAGATGGATGTGACCATATAGAGTGGTGAATGGTGTCCCCATATGGTGAAATGGAGCTTGAAAATAAAGATGGTAAAAGGTTCAAAGTGAATGGCCAAAGGATAAAGCCATATTTGGGAGACACCAAGGAAATAAGAGGAATTAACGTGGTGTACCTTAATGACACTTAAAAAATTATGGAAGTTACATTGTGCCGTTATATTAAATCGGGTTTTGCATGGGAGGCAACCCATGGAAGGTGAAGTCTAAGCAGCCACAGGTATGTTCCCTTTCCTTATGTTTTGTATTCTATGCTTCGAGGATGAAGCATGCTTTTCAAAAGGGCGAGGGGGTGTATTTGTATATTCTTTAGGATTTTTGGATTCGTCCGAGGGGTTTTCTTACCATATTCCTCGGGCATGCTATCTAGTAGAACTAGCATATTTAGGATGTTTTTGTTTAATTATAAAGTAGCTTAGGGTTACTCAGCTAATAAAATGCACTAGTTTGAAGTTTTGAAAAAATTGACCCTGTTTAAAATTTTTGATGGTTAGCTATGTACTTGTTGATTGAAAAACATTATTTTTGTGGAACTTTTCGTGTCATTTAGTGTATTAGCATGAGTAGTTATAGTTAGCCATGTATGAACCAGATAGGTAGAATGAATGCACAACATGTACCATGAGGGAGTGAGGCCATGTACCTAGTTCAATACTGCATAGAGGATCTAGAACTTGCTCGATTGGTCTTTACATAGGTTTTAGGATGGTTGGTTAGGAAAGGATCACAGGTCGTTTTTGTTTAGCCCATTTTAGCTTAAATTACCCTACAAAAATGATATGATTCCCTAGACCCCGGATATTGAGCCTTAAATGAATCATTTTTCTTCGATTAACCGATTAACCTTACCCATTTTTTGTAATGAACTTCTTTTGGCCCTGGTCCCTCCTTGGACATTGTGAACCTCAACCAAGGCAAAATGCCTAAGTTGAGGGTGGCTAGACTAGGGATGCATAGATCATGGGGAGGTGAAAAACAAAGAAAGGAAAAAGGGTTAAAAATAAGGTGTGGTGTGACAACAAAAGAAAAAAGAGCTGAAAAAGAAAAAATTGGAAAAAGATATAAAAGAGAAAAAATTTAATGAAAAGTTTAAAACATACCACACCCATACAATTACATAAAAATGGAGAAAATGGAGGAAAAAGTTGAAAAGTGAAAAGGGTGAAATAGGTAAAAAATAGAGCCACGTATTTGTAGTGACAAGGAGGGTTTAGTCACTAAAAATTCCATATTTACCACACCCAGCCCGAAAGCCTACATTAAAAGTCGAATAAAGTCCTATAATTATCCTAGCCTGACTTTTCGAAGAGCCAAAGTAGAGAAAATAAGGGAGAGCCTATTGTATCCGATGTGCAGTATTTGGAACTTCATTATGAGAGTGTGAGTCTTACTTGTTTAGTTCCAGGTTTCATATTTTTAGATAGTTGTGAGTTGGGGACTTCATTTGTTGTGAGGGTATATCGTTTGTACTTTATTTTGCCAGCTGTCTGTGTGAAAAGCATTGGTAATGACTTGATTCGCTTCTAATAACTAGATGACATATTTTGATCCCTGTTTATCATGGTTTATGGTTATTTGATGTGCATATGATGATTTGGTTTACCAGGAAAAGGGTAAAAAGTTGTTTGAGTTCATAGTGCAAATTTTGATTGGTGTTGGCCATAGTATCCTAGGTTTATTTTCTAGTTAAGAATCATTTTTAGTTTTTGTTTTCTTTGCCTAAGGACATGCAAAAGTATTAAGTTGAGGGTGTTATCTACTGTGAGTTTACAACACTTTGATGCTTAAAACTAGGAAAATATCATGGAATTAGGTATGTCTATATGGATGTGACGTGTTTTTACTTTGTTTTCAGGGAAAATAGGTGTTGGAGCAAAAATGTGCAAAAGATGTAGAAAAGTGCAGAAAAGCAGGCAAGTACTGATCTCAGTATGAGCCATACCTAGATTGTACGAGTCATACTAAGACTCATGGAAAAGCTCAGAAGGCTGAAATACTGCAAAGGTAAAGTACGACTCTCAGTGCTAGCCATACCAAGCTGGTACGAGCTGTAACTGGAGTCATGGAATACTTTAGAGAAACATTGCACAATTGTAGTCTCCTAATACTGGTAGCACCTACGGATCACAGCATCTACCTATGACCCATACTAGGAGCTGTGAGAAGCTTCAGTGATTTAAAAACTTGGCAGAATTCATGATTCAACCAATTATCACGAGTCGTAGGAGCAAGGTACGAGGTGTACACACTCGTAGAAAACTTCAAAAGATGTCAAAATTCTCAGAGCCAAACCAGGATTGGATGGTACGACTCGTGGGATCATTTTACGAGTCATAACAGCTGCCAACACTTAGCCAATTCTGCCAAAGTCAAGGAATGTACGAGAGCAATGCACGACCCATACAATCCTATTACGGGTCGTATAAGTAGTCGTAGGACCTGTCAGCACCAAATTTGGTTATTTCCCTTTTAACTTAGGAAAAAGATTTCATTGCTAGTATAAATATGTTTTATGTTTGTTTTAGTTTAGAGAAGGTCATAATTAGTTGATTGTGAATTATTATCAAGTTTTTAATTAGTTTTTGACAACATTGGAGAGAAATTCTTGAGAATCGAAACATGGATATCTCAATTGTTCTTGATTTATTCATCATATTGTGTTGCAATATTCACAACAAGATTTCTTTCAATCATCATTGTAAGTATTTAATTATGTATTTGTCTACGTATACTAATTACAATCTTACAATCATGAGAGGCTAAAACCTCCACAACTAGGATTGTGGGAACCATGATGGATTAACGAACTAGGGTTACATAAAGTGATTCGAAACCAATGCTAAATTCTTGATTTGTATTCTCTTCGTCTTTAATGTTTCTTAATGAAGCGCAAAGTTAGGACTTGCCCAAATTCTTTATTTCCTTGAATCTAGAGAGGTAGAGATTAGGAAAAGAGAATTACAACAAAGCCTTGAGTTTTATGATCATTGATAACTTGAGATGCAGTCGTAGGGTAGTTAATTTGGAACAAAGTGTAATCGGTTAACTTTAAATCGCTCATGAGAACTAACCCATTGATTGAGTATCTTCATCCAATAGGGACGAACAAGTCATTCGGATGAACCCTAGTTATTAGTTTTACAAGTAAGCAGTGGGATTGATCACGAGTGTAAGCCCGAAGTAGTTATGAACCCATGGGAAACACTTATCCTAGTTAATTGCAAATCTTGATTAACAACACTTGGTTTTTATGTTTTTTTACAATTTTTTTATCTATAAACCCCCCAATTTGGAGATAACCTACAAAAAAGCCTAAATACTGACATTAGTCTAATTCTTACCATATTCCCTGTGGGTTCGACCCCAACCGCTTTGTTGGATTCTTTATTGACAATGTCCGCTTCATACTTTATTAGGAGTGTGAGTTTGAGCGTTATCAATGACCACGTACGCTTGTGTGTGCGCGTGGTGAAACCAACACACCCCATCTGATTGTCCATCTTTTTGCAGGTGGAGTGGCCTCATCACTAGCCTCTTTTGGCCCCTCTTTGGACCTCTCATCATCAGAGCCCTCTCCCCCATTTGACCTATTTCCCGACTCACTCTGTTGTGCACTCTCTCCCTCTTCAGACTAGGGAACTGGTATTAGAATGGCTAAGGGCAGTATGGATTTTGACTTGGCTTGAGCTCTAGGGGTTTGAGGCTCATCATTTTCATCAGTGTCAATATTGTAGTTCTCCATCGAACCACTAGGTGCATTTGATTCTTTAGATTCAGATTCTTCCAACTGGTCCTTTAGGGCCCTCTTGGATGCTATATCTATTTGTACCTTGTTATCCTGTTGTTTCTTGCTAGCTTGATCCTTTTGCAGTATTGTACCTGTGAGGGAAATATTAGAGAAGGGAGCTCAAGAAAGTGTAAGCAAAAGTTAAGCTGCAATTTCAAACTACGACTCCTCAGTATGACTTGTACCATGGTGGTACAATTCATACTAAGAGTCGTGAAATTAAGCTCTGAATGTATGCCTCCTCAGTACGACTCATACCATGGTGGTACAATTCATACTAAGAGTCGTGAAATTAAGCACTAGATGTACGACTCCTCAGTACAACTTGTACCATGGTGGTACGATTCGTACTGAGGGTCGCGACTTTAGTTCCTGCAATTTCAAGGTTCTAATTGTTTTCACTATGATTTCTCAATGCGACTCATGCCATGGTGGTATAATTTGTACTAAGGGTCACGAGTAACTCCTGCAGTTTCCAAGTTTTGATTTTTCCATTACGATTCCATCCTACGACTCATGGTGAGATACCACGAATCGCACTAGCATTATGTACTAACAATCATGTATTGGGACTTGTTGAACAGTCCCAATGGACCATCCTACGAGTTGTGATGAGATACCACGAGTCATAGGATGGCTCATGTAGCCTGTCATCACCCACTATGTTCAATCAATCAAAACATTTGACAAATTTTAGGGTGGTTACTCAAACTTCACCACCCCACACATTCTTGTAAAGTAATTTTGCACATTTTTACATTTTATTTAATCACTTTACTCCCCTCCCAATTAAAAGGTTTTCGTGGGTTCAATAAAATTCCACCTTCCCAATTAATTTTCACAGTCAAGGACTTTAACAAACACTATTCATGGCAATTAATGATTTAGGGTGCAAAAGTTTTGACACCCCCACCGCAATTCGGTAGAGATGGAAAGAATTAACTACAAATAAGCATCAAAATTGTTACTTACATTGATTTTAAGCAATATGAATTTGCTGCCTAAGGCTTTGCTCTAAATTTAGTCTTCGAGCTTGAATGCAATTGTGGTGTAGTGATGAGTTTTGTTGAGAACGAGTTTGGGAGGGGATTATTAGGTGTTTTTGAAAGGAATTTGAGTGATGATGAAGTGTGGGGGTGGAAATTAAATAGATTGAGGCAAATTTAAACAAATTCGAGTCGAGTCGAATCTCCTAGGTATGGTTCATTAAGTTGCTTACCATGACTCATACCACGAGTCGTATGACAAACCTACAACTTGTCCCTCATCTCGTACATTAGGAATAGGGCTACTTACCGTAGGACCTATGGGTCCTCAATATGGATTTTTGTATGGTACCACAACTCATAACATGGATTGGAGGTTGCATCTTCTGAAACATAGCATATTGGAGTTCATCAGGATGGTTGGTACCATGACTCGTACCACGTAGGTATGGTTTGAGATAACCAACTATGATGTGAAATTCAGAAACTTGAAATGTCCATTCTTCAATACGAACCATCAATATGAGTCATGATATAATGTCACGATTCATACCATAGCTAGTAGTCAATGCCTGCAAGTTTCTTTTCCATATTTTTGCCTTCGGTCTACCTGCACACTACAACACACATGAATGTTGTTAAGAAAAAATGAAATATAAAACAAAATACTTGGGTTGCCTCCCAAGAAGAGCCTGATTTAATGTCATGGCATGATGCGATATTTTGGCTACTTAGAATTCACCAAAATACCCCATGGGTCGCATCCCATGCAACGCCTAATTTAACATTACATCACGACGTGGGTATCTGATAAATGGTGAATTATGCATTTCTTAGCCATATTTTGCCCAAACTTTACTATGTTTTAAGAATAAATTTTGTGTGTTTGCGTGTGTTTGTGTGTGTTTTATGATATATTTATGAAAAAGAGCTAATGCACATGATTAGATGCATTCAGTGTTAAAAGTGATGAATTCGGACTTAAATGTGGCTTAAGAGTGCAAAAATGGCAAAGCAGGGATGATAGATAGAATATATAGAAGCTGGCATCACGCAGGAACACCTGTGCCATGGCCTGCGTGACTCGCAGTCAGGTAAGTGCAACCAGTGGCGCAACGCGCTAGACTTCCAGCACTATGAGAGGCGTGGTGCACTGCCTAGTATGGACGGACATAATTTGCAGTCCCAATTCGATTAACAAGTGAAGCTGGAAAACCCAAATCAAATCCAAGAAGGAACAACGAAGGCTTCATTTACTATTTTAAATACCCTTTATTTCTATGTCTTAGGCATGCTAGAAAATATATCATATAGAGTTTACAATTCAATTGTTGCACAATTCATACTTTGTGTAATAGTTTAGTTAAGTTCTTGTTAGAGAATCATCAAGTTCTTGTGAAACCTTTTAGCTTGGAGATTTTGTTGAAAAAGTATTTATTAAAGTAAGTATTTAATTATAATTTCTTCAACATCATTTATTTGTTTCCTCATAGACATGAGTGGCTAAATTTCTTAGGCTAGGTTTGTGGGAACCATGATGGATTAACGAATGTAGGCATGATAAAATAGTGATTCTTGAATGGTGAATTGAGCAGATTGTTATTCTCTTCGTTTTAATTAAAGTTTCAGCGGTTCCAAACATTGAAACGTGTCTGTATCTTCAACTTGCCCGGCTAAGGAGGTTGAAGTTAGGAAAAGAGAGTAACAATGACAATTTGAGATTAATAATTCTCATATAATTAACTAGAGCTCTAATCGAGGATAATTAAAGTCAAGACTTATTGTAAAGCTATAATATACACACTTTTGAGACCGAGAGGAGATGGGTGGAAAGCATCTATTATCTATTGGCGCACGTAACACATGCACTTTGAGACCTAGAGGAGATAAGTGTAGTCTTTAAGTCGATAAACATTAGATGTACTAAGCATAAGTCATACACAAAATTCACTAGGATAGATCACTAGTAAAAGCCTTCTGAGTTATGAAGTCATGGGGAACACAATCCTAGTTTAGTCTTAGTAATTTGATAAACAACTCAACAACTGTTAGCATTATTTTCTTTTTATTTTTATTTGCAAACCCCCCTTCCGAAATATTGATTACATGTTAGTTTATTTTCTATTAACATATTATTTATGCCTATTCCCTGTGGGATCGATCCCAACCTTTGTTGGGTTACTATATTTGATAGCTACCACTTTATACTTCATTTGCAAGGTGTAATTTGGGCATGATCAATGTTTGGCTCCATTGTCGGGGAATACAATTTTGAAATAGTTAATCGGTATTTGAGTTTAGCTTGTAATCTTATTTCATATTATACATTTTGTTTTGTTTTGTGTTTGACTAGCCACAGGTTTTCATGGAGAAATCTAGGGCACAACTCAACCTCCCACCGAAGGAATAGTTGAAAGAGACACAACAAGCTGAAGCAGCGTAATGGGCGGGAGAGGTTCGACTAGCCAACATAGGTAGAAGAGTCGATGCACCCAATTGGTTGTTTCTTTAGCAGATAGGAACTGATAGAACCCCCCTCGTCATCAAGGACAATATTCCATAAGGAATGTGCTCTTCGAGGGGGAGTATGAATAAGAGGAGGTCAACTACACTAGTGCCAATGTTCCATCCCCACTGCCAGCAATTGCTAAATTTGATGTGACAAGTACTATTATGCACTGGCTGAGCAGGAAGGGGTTGTTCGATGGTTTGTCCAGCGAAGATCTAAACCAGCATCTAAAAAATTTCAAAGGTCTCTACAATGCATACAGATTGCCCAGAGTATATCAAGAGGTGATTAGACTTTGCTTATTTTGATTCTCGTTAGCTGGAGAAGCCATTTTGTGGCTGAATGAGCTACCAGATAGGTCTATCACCAACTGGGCAGAGCTAACTGCTGCTTTCTTGGAGAGATTCTTCCCATCCTCATGGATGATTCAATTGAGGGATGAGATTGACAATTTCGGACAATTAGTTGGGGAAGCTCTACATGAAGCATGGCTAAGGTTCAAAAAAAGTTGAAGCAGTGTCCTAATCATAAGCTTCCTGAGGAGGTCTTTTTTGAAGTTGTCACGACATGAGTTGGGACCCCAAACCGAGACACAGGATCTAGAACCACAAATGGATCCAAGTCGACCCATGACATTAACATAGCGGCTAAAGAGCATACATCAAGTGAAAACTAATAACCTAATCATGAATAAACGGAAGTATGAATGCATATCAATCATAACAGAGTCAACACTGACAAAGCTAAAATTCTACAAATTATATGATAAGCCTCTAACATGTCTGAAGAGCTGATGGGACAACATCTCCAACTAGTTTACTAAAGTCTGATAGTGAAAATAACATAATTCAACACTAACTGAAGGTCCTCGGATGATGAGGACTCGCCAACAATGGGAAGCTGAACTAAGCTGCGGGAAGTTAGCTATTAGCGGAACTGAGTCTGATCATCTAAAACTGTATCATTTCATGATACAAACATAGAGTATGCGCTCAGTACTTGGAATGTACTGAGTATGTAAGGTAGGTGAAACATGTCGAGTAAGTTTGAATTGAAATCATGCACATAAAGATAAATCATAAGATCATGAGAGTAACAACTGCATGCTGAAATCTAAATCTTAAACATGTATAGTCATAAAACTGAATATCATATCTAGATAGAATAACCCAAAGCTAAAATATATCAAATGGCTTGCGATAACTAAAATCATAAGTTATAAACTGAACATTGGGTCAAACCTGCTGTAAAACATAATATCATAAGTCATGGACATGAATAACTAAAATCATGAGGAACAGTGAGACACTCATCATAACCGACACCACCACGATAGAGGTTACGTGAGGCCCCAACAATCATACTCAAGTTGGCAGAGCCATTCAAAGCCTTTTCGAGGCTAAGGACACTACTATGATATCGATATCAAGCTGAAGGCCCTTATAGATGGGGGAAACTCTCTTGAGAGGCCCCAAGTAATATATAAACTTATGTTGGCATGTAGTTTTGACATTAGAGGACCCTGGAAACCCCAAGCTTACTCGATGATAGACACTTCTCCCAAAAACGTGCATAGTGCTCCCATCATTTTTCAAAAAAACTGAAACCATACCATAAGCTGAAAGTGGGAGTATAGACTCCAAAACCATATGGTAAGTTAATTTTATTGAACTAACCTGAATCATGAAAACATGTTTAACCTATGTGGGTGTACCCAAAATCTTAAGATCATGCATACTTGAAATAGACTTTATAAGTCAAAATCATAATTTCATACGTGGGTAATTTGTAAACATTCACTCATGTTAGATATCTCATCATACTTAAAATCATAAATCATAAACTTGACTTTTCATGAAAGTTGCATAATTGGGAAAAATTTTCAAAAACATGAAATTATGAATTTATAATCAAAATAGGTATAAAATATGCCCATGAATCTTAAAACATACTTTGAAAATGAAGGAAATTGACCCATAAACAAACAATAGAGAATTTTATAAAATTGGGTTAAAACCCCATAAGATCATAAACTTGAATTTAGATTTGAATTCATGAACTTTAGGAGAAATTTAGGCATAAAACTAAAAGGAAACTCTCATTCATATCCCTACATACTTGGGTAATGTCGCAACCCGAACAGAGCCCAAGTCGACCCATGGTATAAGCATACATCTAATCTCAATCAAGAAACTAAATAATCGATAAAAATAATCATAGAGGAAGTCTAACATGAACGTAACATCATAATACGAAATCCGAAGTTGAATACATACATATGTCTGAAAAGCCTCTAAGCGTGATGAGTTGATGGGACAAGACCCCAACTAACTCAACAAAATTGAAACTGAAATACAATAAGGAAAGTTGAATAGCTAGTCCTCGAGAAATGAGGACTTACCCACGATAAGAGTGTTAACCCTAATAAGATGACTACAAGTGGGGCTGAATCTGAGAGGTGGGTCCTGTATCATGAAACAATACAGCATAAGAGTATGCGGTCAGTACGTGGAATGTACAGAGTATGCAAGGTAAGTAAAACTGCTAAAGTAAATAAAATCATTCATAGACAATGCATAATGTAACATAACCATAAGAATCTGGGAGTAGGGCTTGCATGCATTCTTTATGAAATCATGATCTCTTCATAACATAACATAACATAACTTCATAACATCACAACTGAATCGATTGACTCAAAGCTGAATTATGACATTTATAAGTAAAGCTGAACATTATGTATTTATATAAATCTCATGAGTAAGGAAACATGCATATCTAAAATCACGAGGAAGAATGGGAGAATCGTCTTTTAACTGACATACCACGATAGAGCTTATGTGGTCCCAACTATCACACTCAAGTGGGTAGAGCCGTCCAATGCCTTGCCAGGGCTAGGGATGATACCATGATATCGATATCAAGCTGAAGGCCCATCCGGGCAGGGGAAGCTCACAAGGGAGGTCCCAAGGTCATAATGTATAAACCTATGTTGGCGCGTAGTTTTGAGCCATAGGGTGATCGACCCTTAGCCTACTCGGTGCTAAACATTACTCCCAAAACATGCATATGCTTTATATAATTTTATAATGAAGCTCAATGATAAAATACATCTCAAATATGAAATTATGCATATGAGAAGCTGATGTGTTGTGGATTTACAACACTATTGACACTCAAAACTAAGAAAATAGCATGGACTTAGGTGTATTTATATGGATATGAGGCACTTTTTCAGGATAAGTGGTTGTTGGAGCGTAAATTTGCAAAAGGAAGCTAAAAGTGTACAAAAATGGGCAAAAATGCAATCCAAAATACGATCCGTAGGATGGATCTACAAGTCGTACTGATGGCCGTGATAAAAAGAAAAAGGCTGAAGCTGGAATAATGAACATACGAGTCTTTCCACGGAGCTTGTATGAGTCGTGGTAAGGCAGTTGTGATGAACTCCAGACGAATTGCACAAGAGGCTGATTCTCAGTACGAGAGGAGACCACGACCCATGAGAGCTTACGATTCGTACCATACCGGTTGTGGTGAAGTTCAGACAAATTGCAAAGATTCAGAATCAAGCCACGGGAGCCTTCTATGAGTCATAGGAAAGAGGTATGAATCATACCTTGGCTCGACACTTAGCCAAAAATAAGCCAACAATCCAAACCACGAGATGTTTCCACGGACCGTAGGATGCTCCTACGAGTCGTAGGATGATCCTTGATGAGGTCGGCACCAGATATGGAAAATCGCCCTGTTAGCATAGGAAAAGGATTCTTATGTCTATATAAATACATTTTATGTTTTATCTTTCAGGGGTGATATTAAGTAAAATTAGTTTTAGTTGGAAAAAATTGGAGTAGACAATTTTATATCTTTGAAAGAAAGAATTGAGTTGGTTCAACCTTGTGGTCAACCGTTTCTTGAATTCATATTGTTCTTGCTACTTGTTCTTCAAGATTTTTCGGATTAATTAAAGGAAGTTTTTTTCTCAATCATATTTGTAAGTATTGTTTTTGTATTTAATCATGAACGCACTTCATAACCTTATAACTATGAGAGGCTAAAATCTCCATAGTTAGGGTTGTGGGAACCATGGTGGATTAACAAGCTAGGGTTGCACAAAGTGAGTCTAAAACCAATACTAATTACTTATATTATATTCTCTTCATGCTTTATGATTCTTAGCAGTGTACAACATTAGGAAGTTCCCAAATTCTTTACTTGCTTTGGTCGAAGAGGTAGAGATTAGGAAAAGAGAATTACAATGGAGTCTTGATCTTGATGATCATTGTATTAACTTGAGCTGTGGTCGCAGGATAGTTATATCTGGAACTTAGTGATAACAGTTAGTTTGGAAACGCTCATGATACTTGGTCGAGTAATTGAGTATAGTCATTCAATAGGGATTGGTCGATCGTTTGAATGAACCTAAGTTATCAGTTCTGTAAGTAAGTATTGGTGAAGATCA
>JACEIK010003471.1:2249-36041 GCA_018107945.1 Datura stramonium | reverse complement strand
ATATTATTGGATCCCTGTGATATCACCACGTACACACGTCCCCCTGCCTGGCAAGCCGGGGACGGTCCTGACCAGTTGGCGAAATAGTGGGGCCTCATGTAAGGTGTTATCATGATGGTGTCGGTTAAGACGAGTCCTCCCATTGTTCCTCATGATTTATGCATGACAATGTTTTTGTTACTTTGGCTCAAGTTATGTTTTAAAAAGTTTTCTCTTACGATTATGATTATGATTGGTTTACTAATGGTCTGAAAACCTTGAGCCCTTATGTTTACATTATGATATTTACTTTATTATCATGCTATCCTATTCTTATGAACTCTTATGTATTTTAACTGTCCCTTTTACTTACCTTGCATACTCAGTACATTCCAAGTACTGACCGCATACTCTATGTTGTATTGTTCATGATATAGGCTCAGACATTCAGGTTCAGCCCCACCATTAGCCTGATATTCAGAGTTTGCATCCCTCAGCCAGAGTTAGTGAGTCCTCATCCTTGGAGGATCCTTTTTTTTAGTTTATTTTCAGCGTTTTTAGTTTTAGAGCTTAATGAGTCAGTTGGGGTCTTGTCCCATCAACTCGTTAGTATGTAAAGGCTTATCAGACATAGTATGTATTCAACTTTAGAATTTTGTTATGTATTCAGATGTTCAAATTTTATTATGTTTTCAGACTTCTGCTATAATGTATTATTATACTTCCGCATCATTATGTGGAGTTTTAGATGTTAATTTCATTCCATGGGTCCACTTTGATCCTCTCGGGGTTCCTTGTCCCGTGTTGCGATCTGAGTCTATATTCGGATCGTGACAAATAAATTTCTTGATGAGTTTAATATTGTAATATAATTATTTAAAAAATTATTTTATAGGCAGATTAAATGTGGGTTTAGTTGATCAGAAAAGTTATTTTTTGATGCCATTTTTTGCAGTGAAGCCGACCATATATGTTTTATTTTTAAAATACTTTCCTCAAATCTTTCCCTTTTCTTAATCGAAATTCAATTTTCAAAATTGAAATTGCAATCGTCGCGCTTGTCCCGAATAAATTGAATTCTGATGACTTTTCTTTCTTCAATTCGATTGTTTATCTCATCTATAAATTATCTTGTTGAGAAGTATTTGAATTATAAGCAAGGTATGAGTGTGTGTTGTAGATCTGAAATGTTGCCATGAATATGTTGCCATAGATATGAAAAGAAAATTGTGGGGAAAAATAAGAAGAAAGGAAAAACTAAAAAAAATGATAAAAATTAAAAATAATGGTTTTATACATGTGTCAGGAGCGTGTATAACACTTTTATGCATGAATCTGGGATTGTATTAGGAAGGTGGTATTAATTCACTTTTGATTAAATTGGGGGTGTAAATAAACGCCCGTAAACTTAAAGTACTAAACTAAGTTATGTGGACAAGTTTAAGGGGGATTTTATGCATTTTTCCAATGTTCTATTCTCATGAACTTTTATGTATTTTAAATGTCCGTTTTTACTTACCTCGCATGCTCAATACATTCCAAGTACTGACCACATACTCTATGCTGCATCATTTCATGATACAGGTCCGAGCGATCACTCAGTCTCGCCGTTAGTCCAACTCCCACCTCAGTTCAGCTCAGTTCCCGTTGTTGGTGAGTCCTTATCTTCCGAGGACATTCAGTTTAGTTTTTTTGGTTATGCTATCTCAGTTTATGACTTTAGCAAGCTAGTTGGAGGTTTTGTCCCATTATTCATTAGATAGTTTAGAGGCTTATTAGATATTATGTAGACTTTCAGCTTTATCGAGTGTTGACTCTGTTTATGATAATTGATATATGTCAGAATTCCGCTTAAAGTGTTTTGCTTTAATTATGCTCTTGGATTCGTTATGCATGTGCCATAGGTTAGCTTGGAGTCATTCGTAACTCTAGGTCCCGTGTCTCGATCCAGGATCCATGCTCGGGTCATGACAAAACGACACCATCCCACAACCCCCAAACAACAATTAATCAACATAACACCAACCACAATGCAGCAAACTTACGCGATAATGACAAGGCTTGATTATGATGAAAATTCATGCCGAAAAGAGAAAGTGAAAGCCTTAACATACCTTATAGCATTGATACAAGGTTAGTCTATATCCATGGCAATAGCACAATGAACTGCATCCCTAAAAAGGTCCACTCAACACCAAAAATGCAGCTCTAAGAACACAACATGGAAACGATACGAAATGAGGCTTATTCGACACGGTTTCTATGAATTTAATGGTAGAAATCCCAAGGTAAAAACTTACCTATGCTAACACACCTATAATCAACTTAAACAACTAAGAAACACCAAAAGAAAAGGCTTACCAATCTGTTTAAGGAAAAACAACCACCAAACTTGCCGAAAACACGATCAAAAAATGAGTTATACTGAGCTCCTGACTTCCCGACATCAAAAACCACCTTGGAAAATAATATATAACTTTATAATACAAATGATATGAAGAGGAGAGCTTAGGGGAGGGTCTGGTCGCAAAGCCTACTAGAAAAGGATGAAAAATGATCAAACAACCAACCAAATAACTTGTATAGGCATCCACCGCCTCAGTAGAAATGTGTCATGCTTCCTAACACACTGATTTTGTGGCTTTACACGCTGCCATCCTTGAGCCTCTCTGGTCCTCATCGCCTGCTTGCACAGTCTCGCGAAAATATAAATATCCCTCTACTCTGAAGTCGTATTAGCAAACAGTTTGATGCATTGAAAACTAGACTCATACACCTTTAATATAATAGGTCGTGGGACCCTAATTCCTTATAGGTTGGGAGAAAAGCTCCTAGAAATCTGACTCAAATTTTAAAAGAACTTTTATAAAGAGATTTGCGACAATATTTGTCGACTTTATTATACAACTTGATCGACATTCAATCTTAACATACGACTATAGAGTGACTCAAAATACCTAAAAAAACTTCCTTGTTTGAACATTAAATACTCTTGGTCCTACCTCAATGTACAAATTTTCTGCTAAAACTATACGAGATGTTACAACGCAAGCCCATGGAGAGATGCTTGGTCTGATGAAGCCCTTATCTAGAAGTTCTTTCAGCTGTTCATCTAATTCGTTAAGCTTAGCTAGAGTCATTTTGTAAGGAGGGAATTGAGATAGGCTGGGTATTTAGGAGGAGGTCTACGCTGAAGTTTATTTATCTCGAGAGGGACTTTGGGAAGATTTTCGGGAAATACATCAGAGAACTCATTACGACTGGAACTGACTGAAGTGTTGGGGTCTCGAAACTAGAATCTTTGACCCTAAACAAGTGATAGATTCACCCCTTAGAGATCATTTTCCTATCCTAAAGGTGTGAGCTGAACCGACCCTTAGGCGCTGAAGTACTACCCTTCCACTCTAGGACTGGTTCGTTAGGAAACTAGAGTCTAACGACCCTGGTTCTGCGTCAACTGAGGCTTAGCAAGAATATAACCAATCCATGCCAAGAATGAGGTTGAAGTTGACCATATCTAATTTTACTAGATCGATTGTGGTGGCCTTATATAATTTTACTTGGAGTCACAAGTAACCCCAAGTCAACCCATGGTATATCATACACTGGCATTCTGAGTAAACATATAAATATAACGGAAGATTTAAAGTAAACTATAAAACATTTTTGAAAATAGAGATGAATCATAAATGTTTGAAATATCTTAACAAAACTACAAGTTTGAAAGAACCAAGTCTATGTCTGAAAGCCACTACAACTGATGAGTCGCTAGGACAAGCCCCTAGCTAACTCCAAGTCTAAATAAAAGAAAATAGAACCAAATGAAATGATCTTCTTCCTCGAAGGATGAGGACTCACCACTGATGTCGCTGGGAAAGTCTGAGCGAGGTCAGCTAATAGTGTTGTGTCTAGAACCTGTAGCTGTATCATAAAATGAAACAATATAAAAGGTATGCGTCAGTACTTGAAATGTACTGAGTAAGTGAGAGAAATCATACACAAGGAGTAAAAATGCTGAACTGAAAAAACATGCAATGACCAACTGAAACTGCTGAAACTGGATAACTATAATAACTGAGATGGTCTAAAAGACCCTGTCTGATGGTCAAGGACATGCCCTAAATCTGAGATACTGGACTGAACTGACTAATCTGAGACTGAACTGAGCTAATTAGTGGGAGAGTCTATAACCGACATATAACCACGTGAGCTAGACGTGGAATCCGATGTATACACCCCATCGGTAGGACCTAATATACCTTGCCAGGGTATAAAGGCATGAACTGGGTGATCACAAGTCTGGGGCCATGAGGCCGATATAACTAACATACAGTGGCAACATAGTTTTGGGAACCTGGGTGCGCTGGAACCCCGGTCCGCTCGGTGCTAAGTCCTACTCCCACTGGATAGTGTTAGACTGTATACTAAGCTGATAGCTCGAAACTAGGGCCCAAGACTAGTCAGGTATACCTATCTGGAAGCACCGTGAGAGTCTTATCAGACCGGATTCTATAACTGAGTTCTAAGACTGGTCAGAGCTACTTATCTGGAAGCATCATAACCGTCTGAAAAACAAACTGAAATCTGATACTGAGTCTAGTTTTGATAACTAAGAGGCACCACTGACACCTCGTGAAAGTACTGAAGTCAAACTGGCCAATTGACACATTCTGAATAACATTGAGGATTCTAACACTCTGACTGAAACTGAACTACTATGCAGCTAACTGAGATTTCAATTCATACTAACAACATGGGGAATCCACAACATTGATAGAATCAAGCAACAAGGAAGACTAACCCAATAGGTAAAAATTCTAGGTGATCTCATTCAACATTAGGCTAAAATCATCCTTACAAGAAAGAGCATTTATACGATATCTAGATAATGGAGGATACCTAACAATCAACTTAAAACATATTCCACAGGCTATAACGGAATTTGGCACACACTTTACGAGAAGCAACATCAATATAGTCATAAACTGATGGAATTATATCTAAAATAAACACGGATAACATTCTACATGAACTCAAAGAAATCTGACATATATTCCCTTCGCATTCAAAAGCTCAGGGCTAGAATTTATAGAGAAACTAGGAGGGATTTTCAGGACACAAGGGAAGAACTATTCCCTTGTTGAATTTCCATATACCTGGCGACAAATTCCTTAGAGAAGAAAAACTTGAATCGCTGCAATAGATGAGAAGCCCTAGTCTTTCTTGAGAGTTCTTGAGAGCAAACTTACACTAATTTCTCTGAAAATCTGAGTGGGAATGAGGGGGAAACCGTTTAGCCCCTCTAAATTCCCTTAAAGAGACCAAAACGACGTAGTTTAGAGTCTAGGAGGTTAGAAAATTACAGAAACACCCTTAGAAAATTTGCAGGAGAAACTGACTGCCAGGCCCCCACAAGGGACTTAACGGATCGTGCCCAATGATCACGACTCATGGTCACAACCATCAAGTGTACTATCAAGAACCTCCTATTGGTCATCATGAGGGACACCACGACTCGTGGTGTACCCAGCGACTTGTGGTGACCCACCCATCGACAACACTGCGTAAAATCTCCTGGAGTCACCACGGGCGACACCATTATTCGTGGTGTCCCAAATATGTCGTGGTGAGGACCCGTTGAGTACACTACCTGGCTTTTCCAACTTTCAATCAAATACTGACCACGGATCACCCCACGACTCATGGTGTTGACCACGAATCGTGATCACACCTGTGGTCGCCTATTTTTTCCCAAATTTCTCAATCAAGTGCGGACCCTTCCCTACAAGTCACTTCACGACTCGTGGCCTACCCCACGGGTCACAGGATGACTCGTTCTGTGACTTGGTGCAGAAAATTTCTGATTTCTCCATTTTAACTCTCGGGTTTGACCTTAGGATTTCCGGGGCATTACAATATCTCCCCCTTGAAAACATTCATCCTCGAATATTGAAAAACACACAGGAAAGCAGAGAATTGCAATCATTATACTCAAATATTGATCATGAAAGCTAAAACTAATGGAATGACTACCTCCGATCTGAACAAGTATGAACTGAATTCACTAATCATACGTATATTCCTTTACATGAAAGAAATTGGAAGACACGAACTGAAAAGGATTTTAGGGAGGAAATTGATACCTTAAACTGAAACTGAGCCGGAAGAGAACAAATGTGGGTATCTAGCCATCATATCTGCTTTGGCTTCCTACGTAGCTCCCTCAACCTGTTGATTCCTCGACAAGACTTTCACTGAAGCTACTTCTTTGTTCCTCAACTTACGAATATGACGGTCAAGTATCTAGACTGGGACCTCTTCGTATGAGAGACTATCTTTCACTCCCACACTGTCCAATGGCACAGTTGAATTTGGATCACCGATGCACTTCTTCAATAGTGACACATGGAATACTGGGTGCACAGATTTATTCTCTGAAGGTAATTCCAGCTCATAGGCTACCTTGCCAATTCACTTCAGAATTCTGAAGGGTCCCACATATCTCGAACTAAGCTTTTCTTTCTTCGCAAATCTCATCACTCCCTTCATGGGTGAAATTTTCAGATAAACCCAGTCATCCTCTGCAAACTCCAATTCTCTTCTCCTCACATCGGCATAAGATTTCTGATGGCTCTGAGCTATTTTCAATCTTTCTCTGATGAGCTGTACTTTCTGCATAACTTCATAAACCGAGTCTGGACCGATTAGAGTAGCTTCACCAACCTCAAACCACCCGATAGGATATCTGCACCTCCTACCATACAATGCCTCAAACGGGGCCATCTGAATACAAGAGTGGTAGCTATTGTTGCACGCAAATTCGATGAGAGGCAAGTGAGCATCCCAACTTCCTTGAAATCGATCACGCACGCTCTCAATATATCTTTTAGGGTCTGAATATTTCACTCAGCCTGTCCATCTGTCTACGGGTGAAAAGCTGTGCTGAGCTTGACCTTGGTGCCAAGTCCCTTCTGAAAAGACTTCAAGAAGTGAGAGGTGAACTGGGTACCTCTGTCTGAGATAATGGACAAGGGCACCCCATGAAGTTTGACCAACTCCCGGATATAAAGCCTAGCATAGTCCTCAGCTGAATCTGTAGTTTTAACTGGGAGAAAGTGTGGTGACTTAGTTATCTGGTCTACTATCACCCAGATTGAGTCATGTTGCCGACGAGTCCGAGGTAGACCCGTAATAAAATCCATATTTACTTATTCCCACTTCCATGTGGGTATGCTGATATCCTGAGTCATACCTCCCAGTCTCTAGTGTTTTATTTTGACTTGCTGGCAGTTTGGGCACTTAGCTATAAATTCAGCGATGTCTCTCTTCATGCCATTCCACCAGTAGATATCCCGTAAATCATAGTACATATTAGTAGCACCAGGATGGATGGAATATCTCGAACTGTGCACTTCTTACAGTATCTACTATCTCAAATCACTCATATCTAGTATGCACAATCTACCTTGGTAGCGGAGTACACCATCTCCCCCTTGGGAGAAAGTCTCAACTTCTTTTCTAAGAACCACTTACTTTAGCTTAAGTAGTATGGGATCTTCATCCTATTTGGACTTAACTTCAACAGGTAAAGAGGAATCTGATCCACTCTGCACAACTACTCCACCCTCAGTTGTATCAACCAACTATACTCCTAACCGAGCTAATCTGTGAATATCCTTTGCCAGCTCCATTTTGTCCTCTTCAACATGGGTCACGCTCCCCATAGACAACCTGCTTAGGGAATCAGCCACCACATTGTCTTTGCCCGGGTGGTACAACATTCTCATGTCATAGTCCTTCAGTAGCTCTAACTACCTTCTCTGACGAAGATTTAGGTCTTTTTGACTGAACACATACTGAAGGCTCTTGTGATCGGTGAAAACATCCACGTGAGCCCCATACAGGTAGCGTCTCCATATTTTCAATGCAAACACCACCTCTACCAACTCCAGTTCATGAGTCGGATAATTCTTTTCATGAACCTTGAGCTGTCTGAAGCCGTAGGCAATCACCTTGCCCCGCTGCATCATAACGCAACCGAGTCCAACTCTGAAAGCGTCTAAATAAACAACTAATCCCTCTGTTCCTTCTGGCAAGGTCAACACTGGAGTGGTAATGAGTCGAGTTTTTAATTTCCAAAAACTCTTCTCACACGCATTTGACCACTGAAATTTCACCTTCTTCCGAGTCAGCCTAGTCAAAGGGGATGCTATAGAGGAAAAATCTTTCACAAAACGTCGGTAGTAACCGGCTAGACCCAAGAAACTTCTGATTTCGATTGAGGAGGTAGGTTTGGGCCAATCTTTTACCACTGCTATCTTTTGAGGATCGACCTGAATACCCTCACCCGAGACCACATGACCCAGGAAAGTCATGAACTTCAATCAGAATTCGCATTTGCTGAACTTGGCTAATAACTGACGGTCTCTGAGTGTCTAAATCACTATACTTAGGTGATTAGCATACCCTTCCTCATTTCTGGAGTATACCAGAATGTCATCGATAAATACAATGACGAACATATCTAGATACTACTTGAATACACTGTTCATTAGGTCCATAAAAGCTGCAGGGGCATTTGTGCGTCCAAAGGGCATAACCACGAACTTGTAGTGACCATACCGAGTCTTGAAAGCTGTTTTCGGTAGGTCACACTCTCTGACCCTTAACTGATGATACCTCGACCTGAGATTGATTTTGGAGAAACAACTGGCTCCATGAAGCTAATCGAACAAGTCATCAATCCTGGGTAGGGGATACCTGTTGTTAACTGAGACTTTGTTCAGTTGATGGTAATCAATGAAAATTCTATGAGTACCGTCTTTCTTTCGAACGAATAGTACTGGAGAACCCCAGGGAAAGATGTTGGGTTTGATAAAACCTTTATCAAGAAGGTCTTTTAGCTGCTCCTTCAATTCCTTAAGCTCTGCTGAAGCCATTCTGTAAGGAGGGATGGAGATGGCTGAGTATCTGGAAGAAGGTCTATACCAAAGTCTATTTCCCGTTCAGGAGGGACTCCGGGAAGATCTTCGGGAAACACATCAGGAAACTCGCTGACAACTGGGACTGACTGGATAGTTGGGGTCTCAAAGCTGGAATCCTTGACCCAAACTAGATGATAAACACACCCTTTGGAAATAATTTTTCTGGCCTTAAGGTAGGAAATAAATCGACCCTTAGGCGCTGAACTACTGCCCGTCCACTCTAAAGCTGGCTCATTAGGGAACTGAAAACTGACGACCCTAGTTCTGCAGTTGACTGAGGCATAACCGTAGTGTAACCAATCCATGCCAAGAATGAGGTCAAAATTAACCATGTCTAACTCTACAATGTCCGCTGGAATGACTTTATTGAGGATTGCGACTGGGCAGTTTCTATACACCCGGTTGGCTCAAACTGACTCACCAACTGGGATGGAGACTGAGAATGGTTCTGAGAGGACCTCTGGACTAATATCGAACTAGACTGCTACATAGGGAGTCATGAACGAAAGGGTGGCTCCTGGATCTAGTAGGTCATACACGTTTAGATGAAAAAGGCATAACATACCCATGACCACGTCAGGTGAGCTCTCCTAATCCAGACGTAAAGACAATGCATAAAAATGGTTTTAGCATTGGCCGCCATCCGTACCTGAAGTGTTGGCCTGCTGGAGCTGTTGATGTAGTGGATTGTGACCTTTCCCATCCTGCTGAAGGGCATTCCTTAAGCCGATGGCCAAGCTGTCCACAACCAAAATAGCCCTGTTGACCCTGAAGACAATCTTCTGGATGGTTCTTGCCACACTTAGGGAAAGCTGGATAGCGATTGCTGGCGCTGAAGCTCTGGGACTGAGAGCCAGATGCTCCACCTCTCCGATTCTTATAGGACCGAGAAGTAGGGGTGTTAGTTAAATTGGGTGTTGGAGCCCTCTGTTGCTGCTGCTGTAGGCGGCTAATACCGCCAGATCTTTGATGGCCATACTCTGATTGGACGGTTCTCGCCCTTGTTCTCCTACTCCAAATCTTTCAATTTCTCTGCCTCAATTTGCTGGGCATGAACTATGAGGCTGGAGAGGTCAATATCCTTAATCAGCATTGTTGTCCTGCACTCCTTGAGGACCAAATTTGAAACTCCATTCACAAACTTTATCATGCGAGCCCTTGGCTCGGCCACCATCTCTGGAGCATATTTAAATAGTCTAGTGAACTCCAGTGCATACTCCTCCATCATCCGATTTCCCTGTCTCAAATTCATGAACTCTGCCGCTTTTTCCTCCCTGAGCTCTCAAGGGAAGAATCTGTCAAGGAAGGATGTAGTGAACTCCTCCCATTCCACTGGTCCTGCTCCCGCTGGTCTCCCTTCCTTCCATTGCTCGTACCAAATCTGGGCCACCCCTTTTAGCTGGTAGGCAGCCAAGTCGGCACTCTCCGAGGAGCTGACACCCATAATTCGGGTGATCTTTCTAATCTCGTCCAAAAACTCCTGTGGGTCCTCTCCCACCTTACATCCCTAAAAATTTAGAGGGTTCATTCGAGTGAAATCCCGCACTCAGGAAGCTGCTGCAGACCCATTATTATTGACGAGACCACCTGCTGGTTCACCTGATTGGTAACTGTCTGAGCGAGCAACTGGATAGCCGCCCTGAACTTTGAGGTGGACACTAAGTTATCCTAAAGGGCTGCTGGGGCCGGTGAGCAGGTCTGTGAGCGTTACTGACCCTTTTTCCGTTACCACATCGCGGAGGCATAATTCACTGAAATGAAATAGAGAACTACTTAGGAGAACGATTCTAGAGTTGAATTTCAACGCACGATAAAGAGTATGAACAAAAGGGTGTTTTCCTAATAATATCTCGTAGCCTCCCTATCATAAGTATGGCGTGCTTCACACCCATGAAAAGGACCTACTCGATGCGGTTTTCAGACATCCGAGGATACTTTAAACCTAGTGCTTTGATACAAAATTTGTCACGCCCCGAGCTTACACCCTGAACGGGACACGGTACTTGTAGTCACAAGTAACCCCAAGTCAACTCCTAGTCTATCATACACTAGAATTCTGAGTAAACACATAAATATAGTGGAAGCTTTAAACTAAACTATAAAATGTTTATGAAAATAGAGCTGAATCATAAATGTTTAAAATATCTAAACAAAACTACAAGTCTGAAAGAACCAAGTCTGTGTTTGAAAGCCACTACAACTGATGAGTTGCTGGGACAAGCCCCCAACTAACTCCAAGTCTAAATAAAAGAAAACAGAATCGAATGAAATGATTTTCGTCCTCGAAGGATGAGGACTCACCACTGATGTCGCTGGGAAAGTTTCAGCGAGGTCGGCTAACGGTGCTGTGTCTGAGAAACTGCAACTGTATCATAAAATGATACACCATAAAAGGTATGTGTCATTACTTGAAATGTACTGAATAAGTGACAGAAACCATACACAAGGAGTAAATATGCTGAACTGAAAAGACATGCAACGACCAACTGAAACTGCTGAAACTGGATAACAGTAATAACTGAGATGGTCTGAAAGACCCTATCTGATGGTCAAGGACATGCCCTAAATCTGAGATACTGGACTGAACTGACTAATTTGAGACTGAACTGAGCTAATTAGTGGGAGAGTCTATAACCGACATATAACCATGTGAGCTAGACATGGAATCTGATGTATACACCCCATCGGTAGGACCCAATATACCTTGCCAAGGTATAAAGGCATGAACTGGGTGATCACAAGTCTGGGGCCATGAGGCCAATATAACTAACCTACGGTGGCAATGTAGTTTTGGGAACCTGGGTGCACTGGAACCCCGATCCACTCGATGCTAAGTTCTACTCCCACTGGATAGTCTTAGACTGTATACTAAGCTGATAGCTCGAAACGAGGACCCAAGACTAGTCAGGTATACCTATCTGGAAGCACCTTGAGAGTCTTATCAAACCGGATTCTATAACTGAGTTCTAAGACTGGTCAGAGCTACTTATCTGGAAGCATCATAACCGTCTGAAAAACAAACTGAAATCTGGTACTAAGTCTAGTTCTAATAACTAAAAGGCACCACTAACACCTCGTGAAAGTACTGAAGTCAAACTGGCCAACTGACAAATTCTGAATAACATTGAGGATTCTAACATTCTGACTGAAACTGAACTACTATACAGCTAAGTGAGATTTCTATTCATACTAACAACATGGGGAATCCACAACATTGATAGAATCAAACAACAAGGAAGACTAACCCAACAAGAAAGAAATTCTAGGTGATCTCATTCAACATTAGGCTAAAATCATCCTTACAAGAAAGAGCATTTATACGATATCTAGATAATGAAGGATACCCAACAATCAACTTACAACATATTCCATAAGCTATAACGGAATTTGGCACACACTTTACGGGAAACAACATCAATATAGTCATAAATTGATGGAATTATATCTAAAATAAACATGGATAACATTCTACATGAACTCAAAGAAATCTGACATATATTCCCTTCGCATTTGAAAGCCCAAGGCTAGAATTTATAGAGAAACTAGGAGGGATTTTTGGGACACAAGGGAAGAACTATTCCTTTGTTGAATTCCCACATATCTGACTACAAATTCCTTGGAGAAGAAAAACTTGAATCGCTGCAATAGATGAGAAGCCCTAGTCTTTATTGAGAGTTGTTGATAGGAAACGTATGCTAATTTCTCTGAAAATCTGAGTGGGAATGAGGGGGAAACCATTTAGGCCCTTTAAATTCCCTTAAAATAGACCAAAATGATGTAGTTTAGAGTCTAGGAGGTTAGGAAATTACTGAAACACCCTTAGAAAATTTGTGTAGAAACTGACTGCCAGCCCCAACGAGGGACTTCAAAGATCGTGCCCAGTGACCACGACTCATGGTCACAACCGTCTAGTGTACTGTCAAGAACCTCCTGTTGGTCACCCCGAGCCCATTGCCAACACTGCCTAAAATCTCCTGGAGTCACCACGGGCGACACCACGACTCGTGGTGCCCCAAACGAGTCGTGGTGAGGACCCGTTGAGTACACTGCCTGGATTTTCCAACTTATAATCAAATACTAACCACGGATCACCTCACAACTCATGGTGTTGACCACGACTCGTGGTCACACCCGTGGTCACCCATTTTTTCCCAAATTTCTCAATCAAGCCCGGACCCTTCCCCACGAGTCACTTCACGACTTGTGGCTTACCCCACAGGTCACAAGACGACTCCTTTTGTGACCTGGTGTAGAAAATTTCTGATTTCTCCATTTCAACTCCCGGGTCTGATCTTAGGGTTTCCAAGGCATTACAACCCGGGCTTTCTCTAACTGACTCACCAACCGGAGTAAAGATTGAAAACGAATTTGAGAGAATTTCAGGGCTAATGTCAAACTGTACAACAATGTAAGGAGTCACGAAATAAAGTATGTCTCCTAGATCTAGTAAAGCGTACATATCTATTTGATAGAGTCATAACACTAGTCACTGCGTCAGGTGAGTTCTCCCGATCCTAACAGGAGGATAAAGCATAGAAGCGATTCTAGCACTAACCGCTACCTATACCTAAGGTAGTACCGTACTGAGCCCAATGATCTAGAGGAGATGTAGATGTTGTGGTATGGGCCTTCCCCCGTCCTGATGACAGGCAATCTCTCAATTTGTGACCCAACTGGCCATAACCAAAACAATGCTCCTTGCCCAGATAGCACTCACCTGGATGATACTTGCCACACTTCGAACATACAAGAAAAGTACAGCTACTGGAGACATGGCTCTAAGACTGGGAGCTTTATGCTCCACCCCTCTGATCTTTGTGGGGCTCGAAAGAAGGATCACTAGTTGATGAGGGTGTTGGAGGTCTTTGTTGCTACTGGGGGCGATTACCACTGCCTGACCTCTGTTGGGAGTACCCAAACTGACTTGTTCTCCCTCGCTTACTCTCCCTCTCTATCTCCTTCAGTTTCTCTACCTTTATCTGCTGGGCATGAATAATGAGCCTAGAAATGTTCATTTTGTTGATAAGCATGGCAGTCCTGCACTCCTTGACTACCAGATATAAAACTCCATTCACAAACTTGAGCATGCGAGCCCTCAGTTTAGCAACTATATCTGGAGCATACTTTGATAGTTGGGTGAACTTCAAGGCGCACTCCTGCACTGTCATGTTATTCTGCTTCAAGTTTACAAACTTGGCGGCCTTAGCTTTCTTTAACTCCCGGGGAAAGAATCTGTCCAAGAATGCCATCACAAACTCATCCCATTCTACCGGACCTACACCATTCCTCCTTCCCTCTTTCCACTGCTTATATCAAATCTGAGCCACTCCTTTTAACTAATAAGTATCCAGATCTGCCCTTTCTACAGAAGTAACACCTATGATTTGGGTGATTTTCTACACCTCGTCAATGAACTCCTATTGGTCCTCATCAACCTTGGACCTATGAAATACTGGAGGATTCATCCGAGTAAAATTATGGACTCTGGTAGCAGTTGCATACCCATTAATATTGACTGGTACGACCTGCTGGTTGACCTGATAGGTTAGTGCCTGAGCCAGCATTAGAATGGCAGCTTGAAATTTGGCAAGTAACACCTGATCGTCCTGAGGGGCTGCTGGCGTTGGTGGGGCATGTCGGTTTGCATTGCCGACCCTTCTTCCATTTCCTCTTCTAGGAGGCATCATCAATTGAAAAGGATATAACATGAGTTAGGAGGACATTCTAGAGATCAAACTCTACACACGATAAGAATCGTGAAGAAAGGGAATTTTTCTAAAAACGTCTCATAGCCTCCCTCTCATAAGTGTGGCATGCTTCATACATATGAAAAGGACTCTAATTGACGTGACTTTTAGAAACCCTTGAGCACTCTAAACCGGATGCTCTAATACCATGTTTTGCACGACCTAAATTTATACCCTGGACGCGACACGATACTTAGGCTCACAAGTGACCCCAAAAAAACCCATGGCAAAGCATAATTCTATTAAGATTGATCTACTATAAAATAATATTTAGCGGAAGTTAACTAAAGAAAGAAATAAATACTAAATAATAACAAAGATCTGTGCAAACACTGAAACTCAAGCTGAGTCTAACAAATACTATCTGAAAGCCTTCTAAAAGAACTAATGAGTTGTTGGAACAAATCCTCAGCTAACTCTAATGTCTGAAACTAAACTGAAAATAACAAAATGAAATTGGAAACCTCGGCCCTTGGCAGATGATGACTAACCACTGAAAGCTGCTGGAGAATCGCCGAGAGAAACTAGATGTGGTGTTGGGGCTGGGTACCTGAGCCTATATCATAAGACGATATAACATATAGAAATATGCGATCAGTACTTTGAATGTACTGAGTATGTGAGATGTAACTAAAACATACATATACTGAAGACTAGTAAACAGAACTGAAATAACATGCAAAAACTCTATCTGAACTTAGAAATACTACAAAATAGTATGACATTTATGGAAATACCGTAAGAACTGATAACTAAATTAGAGTCGTGAGCATAGCCTGAAATCTAATAGTCTAGACTAGACTGAGAACCCTGACTGTACTGAACTGTGGGAGAGCCTATAATCAGCATATAACTAGGTGAGCTAGATGTGGAGTTCAATGTATACACCCCATCAAAGAGAGCCCACTGTACCTTGCCAGGGTATAATGGCTGAGCTATGTGATCACTATCTGGGGGCCTATTCAGGCTAATAACCTACGCTGGCATGTAGTTTTGGGAACCTGGGTGCGCAGAACGCCAACCTGCTCAGTGCTACTCCCACTAGAAACCTAATTATATCTAACTGTGTTGATAGCTTGAAACTTATGTCCCAAGAATATGTTAGGACTACTTATCTAGAAGTGTCCTGAGAGTCTAAGGACTTAAGGGAAAGTGTGTTTTAAGACTTTTCAGAGTTGCTTTATCTGAAAGTGTCGTGACAGTCTAATGAACGATGAACATGTTGATAAATTGATACCACTGAATATACTGCGTACTGACAATATTACTGAGACTGAAAGTATTAAAATCCTTGGCTTTCCATTCAAGTATATATTCAAGCATTCATAATTCAAATGAAAATATTATGATAATACAATATTTATAACTGAGTTCTAAATCATGCAAGTTTTATTCAAAAATCATGTTGGGGATCGGGGTTAGGAAAGCAAACTGTATAAATAACACCAAGGATTTTGATCAGGGTTAGGAAAGCAAACTGTATAAACTATATAAATAACACCAAGGATCAGACGGACAAGACGACTCATTGATCGTAACAATAGGTTGTTGTATCCTATCATTGTAACAGGAAGGATTTTGAACAACTTCTGAACATCTGCCAACAGACGACATGACGACTCGTTGATTGGTACAATGCGTCATTGTCACTACTAGAAATTCTGAACATTTTCTGGACTTGACCAACGGATAGGAACAACGGCTCGTGAGACGGGACAATGAGTCGTTGGTTCCATTCATTGCCACTGGAAGAGTTTTTGAATTGTTCTGGGTATCCCCCAATAGATAGACAGAACGACCCGTCATATGAAACAATGGGTCGTTGTATCTAACCGTTGTCACTAGAGGGATTTCTAACTCTTTCTGGATTTCTTTCAATGGCTCCTTACAACGAGTCATTATACCAAACAACTAATCATCGTCTGGCTCGTGGCTTGGGAGTAAGTTTTTTATCTTATTCTGAACCTGACAAAATAGGCAACACAATGACTCATTGCCACAAAAAATGGGTTGTTGTACCATTTGTTGAATGTGGGGAAGAAATCTATAAAGGATGACAATAATTCAGACAATGGGTCATAGTTACTGACAACGACTAGTTGGTTGAGTCATTTTGAGATAATTTTCTAATTTCTTTTTTGGTTTCTCACACCAAGTCTGGGTTGGGTCTAGGAAACTTTTGGGATGTTACAAACTAGTAGTCAAGTAGTGTTAAAAGGGGCATGAGAAAAGAAAAGGGAATTAGTGAAAGGATAGGTAAGCAGTAAGGACAAGTGGTGGACAAGAAGGAGGAAGTGAAAACATGTCTTAAAGTGCTTAGGATTGGTAGCCACTATTGACAAAATAATTCCTACCCATTCTTTAGCCGATATTACAACTAGAAAAAGTCCTTATGATCTTATTCTTTTTGAATTGATTGAGTAATTTGACTATATATGAGAGGAAAGCCTATGGTATGTTGTATATGTATGAAACATCATTTGTGCCCGTGAATGTGTCTGTAGACTTGTGTTCCAAGTTCTTGAGTTGATACTATGATGGAAGGAACATCACTAAGTAAAAGAGGGAATAAGATGGTTAGAGTCGGTGTACTATGAGTCATATTTTTCATACTTAATCATGTTGACCCCATTTGAAAAAGATGAGTCAGTTATAAAAAGTATGTAGTTCCAAATGAGAAGAACTTCTTTATGTACATGTTGTGGATTGTTTTTGAATTGATAAACCACCTATTCATGTGCTCTGTCTAGCTTCTTAAGTGAGAATTGATAGAGGCGATAAGTGGTGTGGAAAGAAGTATTGTTGAATGAAATTGAGGATTATTCAAGGAAGAACAATGATCTAAGTGTGTGGTGGTGATATTTGGCGTATTCTTACGCCCATTTGTCACATTTTTACCCATTTTTTATCATGGTTGTATAAGATTATCCTTATAAAATGCAAGGTTTCATGAATGTGTGTGTGGAAAGAGCTGACAGATGTTTTTAGATGATTTTAGCAGGTAACACATGAAAAAATTACTCAAAAAAGGTGCAAGATGTGAAGAAAGAAGAATTCTAGAAAAACTTGGCCTGGTGAAATGGGAGAAGTGGCGTGCCAACCACTAGACTTAAGAGAAATTGTGCTCAAGTTGGTGCTATGACTGAAGTGAAACTCCAGCCACTGAACTTCAGAAAATTTTTGATCTACACCTTGGTGAAATGTGAGAAGTGGCGTGCCAAAGAGGATCCAAACTTGAGAAAGTTTTCTAACACTCTAGTGCATTGAGGGAAGTGGCACACCAACTCCTGAACTGCAGAATTTTGACTAACACCTTGGTAAGATAGCAGAAGTGGCACGTCAGAAGCCAAACTTCAGAAAATTCAAGTTAAGTTTGGCGAGATGGGTGAAGTGGCGCGCTAGGTCCTGTTCGAAAATTATTTTTCTATGTCCAAAATTTGAGTCACTTAAGGAAAAAAAGGTAATTTTTTACCATACTTATAAATTCATTGCAAGGGCAATTGTTAGGGGGAATTGAAGAATACACGCTGTTTCTGGGGGAAGAACAAGAAACAAGAAGTTTCATCTTCTTCTTAGATTTTTCTTCCTTACTCTTTACTTTTTGTTATCCGGATGATGATTTCTATGGGTTTACTCTTGAACATGAGTGGCTAAACTCCTTAATATAGGGTTTTGGCCACATCTTGATGGTTGTAGTTTGAAAGTTCATTTATGCTAGATAATTAAATCTTCTTTTAAGATTGTTTATGCTTACTTGATTTCATGTTTATTCATTAGTTTGATCACCTTTCGAATATAATCTATTGGCTCATTAGTTAAACTCGGGAGAGGGAACTAATGAGGGCTAAAAGAAGCATAGAGTAGGTTTCGATTCATTGTTAATATTTTGGGGAATTGATTTCGTTGTTGAGGATATGGATATACCTTGCAACCATACTTAGTTGAATCAAGTATATTTAACCTTCTTCTCACAGTTCTCCTGCAACCACAGGGATATAGGTATTAGAGTTCACGAGATATTTTTGGCTATTCGAGAAAATAATTGAGAAATGAGTTTCTAACTTGAAACTAATAGTCTTTGAAAGATTAAATCTAGTGTATTTGAACCCTAATACTCAACCTAAAAGAGATAGTGCCAAGACCATGGATCTTAATCATCATTTTAATTACAACTCTCTTGCAAACAAACTTATTTTAGTATCTTTGATTTACATTTCAAGTTCAACAGAAAGTAATCTCAAAACACTTTCAAAACTTTATTTCTATTTTTCTTGGACAGTGTAATTAGGATTCTAACTAAGCAATAAATCTGACAAGTCTCTGTTGGTACGATATCTGGACTTTACCGTCCTGTATTATTTGACGACCACGTATACTTGCGTGTGCATTTGGCGAAATCAGTCTACACACCAATCTACAGAATTCTACTTGACATTTCTCTAGTACTTTTGTGACCAATAAACTAGACACTCTGATACCAACTTAAAACTACCCAAATAGGCGAATTGCGGGGACACTTACATCAACTCTAGTTCGATAGGAGAACCTCTTTTTGAAACAACATATAAAATCCTTACTAATATACATATACCATCCATACTTTAGTCTTTACAACAAAAGCCTTCCAAAACCCATAATTCTCTCAAAGATCTAGTCTAGACAGGTACAAGAGCTTTACTTGAAATATTGATGATAAAGAAAAGACACAACTTCGCCTGCAGAGAGAATGTAGAAATTGATGCTGAGTATCTCCATGTCAATCATGAGACTGAAAATCACCTTCCACAACCTACACCCTAAAAAAAGGTACAGCCAGGTAGTATCCGTACACCACACATACTGGTAGGCATCATCGGCCGACTAGAATTAGTTCATGCAACAGTATATAATTAGCATGCAATCGACTAACCAATATTAAGCACAACTATAACAAATAGTTATATCCTATCCAGTCCATAAATCAATTCATCAATTTTTTTATACATTTATAGTTTATCAAATTCAATAATCAATTCATTAACTCTTACAGTGATCACATCACTTTTCATCGGAATCCTAGCATCCAAATACCATCCCCTGCACTATTTTTTTGTCTAATTGCCGCGATTACTTAACCACTATAGCGGTCTCATAGCCACAAAAATTTACCCGCCGTAGTGGTACCCTTTCTTGGCAGTAGCTTGCTATTACTGGACCTTCTCCTTTTCAACTCGCCATTTAAAAATTATAATCACTTTTCTCATTACACAAACTGATTACCATTAACTAAGTCTCTTCTCATTAATCGAAATTTATTCATTGACTTGACAATATCTTAAGGACGTCGGTTATCTATTTATTTAGCCATCATTAGTCATTAATCACCCCTATCATCGTATTAAAATTCGTAACTCTATATATTATTAACAAAACTATTTCCACAGTCAAGACCAGCACAACACGAAATATTATTAGCATGAATACTTAATTATGAGGAACTATTAATAAAATTTACTTAGCTCGATCAGTTCGTACTTAGTCCAATCAAGGTAATCAATTACAGAAGATGTGTAACTATATTGATATACAATCTTCAACAGCCATCAAGAAACACAAGTAAAGTTATAAATTGTTACACAATCAATCATATTAGTGGAATCATGTCCACACCAGAGGCCCACATAGATGTATATATCCACACCTCATTAGTCTCACACTGTACACATCTATACATATTCATATCACCTCATATCATATATGTGCCATATCGATATACTTCATATCACATCTATATATCTCATACAATGCCTGATTCATATCAGTGTATCACGTATCATACTTGTATATATGTATGTTTGTCACACAATTGTATATCTATACACACATGTCAGAGAGTCTTATTTCTGCCCTTCCAGTCATAACTTGCAGAGAACTCTAGNTTCACTTACTGCGTCAGAGAGTCTTATTTCTGCCCTTCCAGTCATAACTTGCAGAGAACTCTAGAAATCCATGTACTGTACCAGCATGGTACCCGCTCCTACTCATCTACTTATTTGGATGCTTACATCACACACAAGTCACTCATATCACAATCGCTCACTTCGAGCACGAGCCACTCATATCACAATCACTCACCCGCATGCTAACCTTAGGTATGAGCCACTCATATCCAAGTATTTATACACATGCTTATTTTTTCTTTTTCAGTCATGACCTGCAGGGGACTCTAGAAATTTATGTACTGTTACTACGCGGTACTCGCTCCCACTCATATGCTAATCCGAATTCTCATCTCGAACATGAGCCACTCATATGACAACCGCTCGTCCGGATGCTCACCTCGAGTATGAGCCACTCATATAACAACCACTCCACCCGGATGCTCACCTCGGGCATAAGCTACTCATATTCAAGTATTTATACACACACTCAATTACACTCAACCGTTCGTCCAGATGATTCCCTCAAACACGAGCCTTTCATTTAGGGTAAGTATGTATTACCCATCATTCAACAATATAGTTCATCATGCCCTCAATCCGTCATCACATAGGATAAATCATATGTACACATTAATTATCACAATTGAACTTTCAAATCATGAATAATGTCCATAGTGGTAATCAATTCAGGGTTAACTCAAGAAACATGGTTATATCACCATAATTAATATCACAACATCTGTCCGAAGACTATCCAAGCATATTACTAAATTTCTCAATACGCACAAGACAATAGTCACAATCCAATTTCTCATGATTTCAAATTATAGTTAAGTAAATGTGTGGGTAATTAGATATAGACGTATAAACATATAAGGGTATTAATACACTTGCTAGTTTAGTCTTATAAAACTTCACCATTCAAGGACACTATTCATAATGAATATCTCAACCATTATGCCACCCCTATTTCGAGATACAATTCTTTATGGTTAATTCTCCATCTTAATTGTAGTTTTCATATCGTTACCAATTTCATAGCCACTTGATATTTGTCACACCCCAAACCCAGGGAGGCGTGACTGACACTTGGTGCTACCCCTGATATGAGCATACACGATGCCCAAAAATAAAACAAAGGCCAGAACTGATGAGGTTCGACAACACAACAACCATACAATTCGAGTAACCACAAACTAAAGCAGAGGTTGGCTCACCTGACCAACCCAAAAGGATATACAATAGGCATTACAGGCCACGGAAAGTAAAATATTCTACACAATAAAGCCCACCCGGCATACAACAATGACACTACACCCACAACAAATGTCTACAAGCCTATAAAAATATAATAGAAATCAACTGTCTGGGACAGGGACTGGAACTGCCCATAACTCGACCTTTGGCAACTCCGAAATACCTAGAGCTCACCGACTTAGCCGAAACTCCACTGAGCAACAAGAACTCAATCTACCAGCCCACCATCACCTGTAGGCATAAATGCAGCACCCCGACTAGGGAATCAGTACCATAATGTACCAAGCATGAAAGGCAGAAACAACTGGAAGACTTAGATTAGAGATCAACAGATATACCAGATATCACAGAAGGAGAACTCAACTTAAGTAAACACATAAAACCTACCTGGCCCCCATAAACCCAGAAAGTCCAAAAGTAAATAACAACACAACGACACCTATCCAACACAGATCACCTGTCATCGCCTCTAGACCTCTCAATGGCCTCAGGTAACACCAACCAACATCTAGAATCCACTGCTATCAGATAACAAATAACACAAGCAACAACCACAATATAATACCAAACAAATCACAAGTAAACACCAGTTAATCAACATCATCAATCAAGAACTTCCGGATCATCTCTCGGCTGCGCACAGTTAGTGGAGCTCAATCCATCTAGGAGAACCAATCGCGATCCCAGGAAGGCTCAGACATGTCGGACCACTCTCAAATCATTTCTCAACTCGACACTACGGAGGACATCATTCTGAACCTCATAGGTCATTTCACTCCTTGGGCTCAACCCCTCAGCAGGAAACACTCTCGTGCGTCGGGTATCCAAAAGCCACAAAGCACCTCGGGCTAGACCCCTAGCTGGAAAAACTATCATGCATCGGGTATCCACAAGCCACAAGGCCTCAAAAAAACACGAACACAATCAAAAACAATAATAATACATGCTCAAACAGCCTATAATCGGCTATCAAACCCCACAACCCGACTATAAAAACACAATACTATTCTTTCACGTCTAGCCGTCCACCGACGAGCCACTAACCAAGCTAAGGATTACCATCCTAACCAGTCTATCCTCAAGCATTACAAACAGCCCACACACCACTCTAGTTATCACTAACATCAAGGGACAAGGAAAAATCAGCTCAAGTGTCACCACGGTCGTCACGTGCCATCGACACGATCATCAATTCTAACAAAAATCATCACAATCATCGACCTTAACCACTCTAATCTATCATTTACCTGTCAATATCATCACCTAATCTTATTTACACTAACAACCCACAACTTTCTACAAGAACTACACGCCTCACACACGGCCTCTCCACACGAGCCTAACAATTTGCCATGACTACGATTCTCCGCACTCAAGCCCGAGCCACCAACAAAACTAGCACCTTATACACACCTTTATCACCATATAAACAGTAGAACAAGAGTTCAATAATATCAAAAACAAAAGCCATCACAAAACATCCATCACACACGTCAACACGAACGACAACGGCTATGAAATTCATGCCGACAAAGGGAGGGACAAGCCTAACATACCTTAGATTCAAGCCTAGACGATATTGATCCTTCAACACCATGAAACTACTGCCTAAAGGCAGTCCAAAATTCTGCCAAAACGCAGCCAACACAACTCAACAACTAAACATGACAAATGAAGCTTACCCGATAAGATTCATAGGAATTCGACGGTAGAAACTCTGAGACAATAACTTAACGGGGTTAACACACCTATAACCAACCTAGATAACCAAGGAAACCAAAGGAAGAAGTCTTACCAACAGCATCACCATGAAATAGCACACCGACACCCCAAAAAAGACACCAAACCACAGACTACATCAAGCACCCGACTTCCTAACATCAAAATCATGATAAACCATGCTTCCTACCTTAGGAACACTTAGAGCACTTAAGGGAGAGTTATAGAGAGGTTTCTCACGAAGAAACTTGCTGGAAATGAATTTGGATGAAAAACAACCGACCAAGGGGCTACTTATAGTTCTCCACCGCCTTAGACCCTCGTGACGTGCCTGCTTGCGCGATCTCACGAAAATGCAAATATATCTCTACTCCGAAGTTGGATTGAGGAATAGTTTGATGCGCTAGAAACTAGACTAATAGATATTTAATTTGATAAGTAGCACACCCCCTAATCCTTATAGATTATGAGAAACACTTCGAGACATTTGACCTAAATTTCAAGGAATCTCAAGAAGGAAATTTCGCGATAACTTTTTTCCGAATTTTGTTGTACAACTTTATAACCATCCAATCTTAAATATGATCATAGAGTGATTCAAATAAATTATAACACTTCCTGCTTAGTCTATTAGGTACTCTTAGTCCTACCTCGGAAGCATGATTTTATCGCTATTATCCGGGGTGTTACATCCTTTCCCTCTTAGAAACATTCGTCCTCGAATGTTGGATTACACGCACGACTCCAACTTATGGACTGACACAGCACGAAATCACATGACATAGCCTCACATGAAAATCCTACTACAAACAACTCCAAACAACAAAACCTTGCACTATGCCGAGGCGCGACGCAACTATAATCATAATCAAAATAGGAATCTTACCTACCGCCATGTCTAGCCAGTGGCCGGCTATAATTCATCAAGTTACAAGAATCCCTGCAAGAGTCAGCAAACGTGAGTTTGGACCCGACTCCTATGACATCTGACTTCTCGCACGATTTCGATCCAAAAAGAAGGGTAACAATCCTAAATGCCCTGTAGACTCATGTTTATAAGTACATTGCGCAATGCACACATAAACAAGACTCTACTAGACACGACTCATAGACTCCCTAGGATGAACTGCTCTGATACCAAGTATGTCACACCCCAAACCCAGGGAGGCGTGACTGGCACTTGGTCCTACCCCTGATGTGAGCATACACGACGCCCAAAAAATAAAAAAAAGATCATAACTAATGAGGTTCGACAACACAACAACCATACAATCTGAGTAACCTCAAACTAAAGCAGATGTTGGCTCACCTGACGAACCCAAAAGGATATACAATAGGTCGTCCAGGCCACGTAAAGAAAAACAGTCTATACAATAAGGCCCACCTAGCCTATAACAATGACACTACACCCACAACAAATGTCTACGAGCCTTTAAAATATAATAGAAATCAACTGTTCGGGACAGGACCCAAACTATCCATAACTTGATCTCTGGCAACTCCAAAAGACCTGGAACGCACCAACTTAGCTGGAACGCCACACAACAACAAGAATTCAATCAACCAACCCACCATCACTTGTAGAAATAAATGCAGCGCCCCGACTAGGGCGTCAGAACCATAATATACCGAGCATAAAAGGCAGAAACAACTGGAAGACTCAGATTAGAATCAACAAATATACTAGATATCGCAGAAGGAAAACTCAACTTAAGTAAACACATAAAACCTACCTGACCCCCATAAGTCTGGCAAGTAAAAACAAACATACAAACAGAACCTACCTGGCCCCCATAAGCCTGACAGGTACAAAAGTAAATAGCAACACACCGGCACCTAGCCAACATAGATCACCTGTCATCGCCTCTAAACCTCTCAATGGCCTCAAGTAACACCAGCCAATATCTAGCATCCACTGGGACCAAATAACAAATAACACAAGAAACAACCATAATATAATACCAAAAAAATCACAAGTAAACACCAGTTCATCAACATCATCAATCAAACACTACCAGACCCTCTCTCGGCTGCGCACAGTTAGTGGAGCTCAATCCATTTGGGAGAACCAATCGCGATCCAGGAAGGCTCAGACATGTCAGACCACTCGCGAATCATGTCTCAACTCAATACTATGGAGGAAACAATTCTACACCTCATAGGTCATTTCACTCCTTGAGCTCAACCCCTCAGTCGGAAACACTCTCATGCGTTGGGTATCCACAAGCCACAAGGCACCTCGGGCTCGACCCCTAGCCAGAACAACTCTCGTGCATTGGGTATCCACAATCCACAAGGCCTCAACACAACACAAACACAATAAAAAACAATAATAATACATGTTCAAACAGCCCACAATCGGCTATCAAACCCCACAACCCGATTATTACAACACAATACTATTATTTCACGTCTAGCCGTCCCCCGACGAGCCACTAACCAAGCTAAGAATTACCATCCTAATCAGTCTATCCTCAAGCTTTACAAACAGACCACACACCACTCTACTTATCACTAACATCAAGGGACATGGCCAAATCAGCCCAAGTGTCACCACAACCGTCACGTGCCATCGACACAGTCGACACGGTCAACATGATCGCCGATTCAAATATAATAAAAAATCGTCACAACCATCGACCTTAACCACTCTAATCCCTCATTCACCTGTCAATATCATCACCTAATATTATTTACACTAATAACCCACAACTTGCTTCAAGAACCACACGCCTCACACACGGCCTCTCCACACGAGCCTAACAATTTGCCATGACTACGATTCTCCACACTCAAGCCCAAGTACCAACCAAACCAGAACCTTATACACACCTTTATCACCATATAAAAAGCAAAACAAGAGTTCAATAATAGAAAAAACACAAGCCATCACAAAACAGCCATCACACACGTCAACACGAACGACAACGGCTATGGAATTCATGCCGACAAAAGGAGGGACAAGCCTAACATACCTTAGCTTCAAGCCTAGACGAACTTTAGCCTTCTACAGCATGAACCTACCGCCTAAAGGCAGTCAAAAATTCTGGCAAAATGCAGCCAACACAACTCAACAAAAAAATAAGACAAATGAAGCTTACCCGACAAGATTCATAGAAATTCAACAGTAGAAACTCCGAGACAACAACCTAACGGGGCTAACACACCTATAACCAACCTATATAACCAAGTAAACCAAAGGAAGAAGTCTTACCAACAGCATCACCACGAAATAGCCACCAACAGCTCGGAAAAGACACCAAACGACGGACTACATCAAACTCCCGACTTCTCGATATCAAAATCATGTTAAACCATGGCTTCCTACCTTAGGAACACTTAGAACACTTAAGGGAGAGTTAGAGAGAGGTTTCTCACGAAGAAACTTGCTGGAAATGAATTTGGATGAAGAACAACCGACCAAGGGGCTATTTATAGTTCTCCACCGCCTTAGACCCTCGCTACGTGCCTGCTTGCGCGGTCTCACGAAAATGCGAATATATCTCTACTCCAAAGTCATATTAAGGAACGGTTTGATGCGCTGGAAACTAGACTTATAGATATTTAATTTTATAAGTAGCACACCCCCTAATCCTTATAGATTATGAGAAACACTTCGAGACATTTGACCTAAATTTCAAGGAATCTCAAGAAGGAAATTTCGCGATAACTTTTTTCCGAATTTTGTTGTACAACTTTATCAACATCCAATCTTAAATATGATCATAGAGTGATTCAAATAAATTATAACACTTCCTGCTTAGTCTATTAGGTACTCTTAGTCCTACCTCGGAAGCACGATTTTATCGCTATTATCCGGGGTGTTACATCCTTCTCCTCTTAGAAACATTCGTCCTCGAATGTTGGATTACACGCACAACTCCAACTCATGGACTGACACAGCACGACATAGCCTCACATGAAAAGCCTACTACAAACAACTCCAAACAACAAAACCTTGCACTATGCCGAGGCGCGACGCAACTATAATCATAATCAAAATAGAAATCTTACCTGCCGCCATGTCTAACCACTGGCCGGCTATAATTCATCAAGTTACAAGAATACCTGCAAGAGTCTCAAACGTGAGTCTGTACCCGACTCCTATGACATCTGACTTCTAGCACGATTTCGATCCACAAAGAAGGGTAACAATCCTAAATGCCTTGTAGCCTCCTGTTCATAAGTACATTGTGTAATGAATACATAAACAAGACTCTAGTAGACACGTCTCATAGACTTCCTAGGACGAACTTCTCTGATACCAAGTCTGTCACACCCCAAACCCAGGGAAGCGTGACTGGCACTTGGTGCCACCCCTGATATGAGCATACACGTGCTCAAAAAATAAAAATAGGCCATAACTGATGAGGTTCGACAACACAACAACCATACAATCTAAGTAACCACAAATTAAAGCAGAGGTTGGCTCACCTGACTAACCCAAAAGGATATACAATAGGCCGTCCAGGCCACGAAAAGGAAAACAGTCTATACAATAAGGTCTACCCGGCCTACAACAATGACACTACACCCACAACAAATGTCTATGAGCCTCTAAAAATATAATAGATATCAACTATCTGGGACAGGGACCCAAACTACCCATAACTCGACCTCTGACAACTCCAAAAGACCTGGAGTGCACCGACTTAGCTGGACTCCACTCAACAACAAGAATTCGATCAACTAGCACACCATCACCTGCAGGAATAAATGCAGCGCCCCGACTAGGGCGTCAGTACTATAATGTACCGAGCATGAAAGACAGAAAAAACTGAAAGACTCAGATTAGAGATCAACAGATATACTAGATATCGCAGAAGGAAAACTCAACTTAAGTAACATATAAAACCTACCTGGCCCCCATAAGCCTTACAAGTACAAGCAAACATACAAACAAAACCTACCTGGCCCCCATAATCCTGACAAGTCCAAAAGTAAATAACAATACAACGACACCTAGCAAACACAGTTCACCTATCATCGCCTCTAGACCTCTCAATGGCCTCAAGTAACACCAGCCAACATCTAGCATCCACTGCTATCAGATAAAAAATAACATAAGAAACGACCACAATATAATACCAAACAAATCACAAGTAAACACAGTTAATAAACATCATCAATCAAGCACTACCGGACCCTCTCTTGGCTGTGCACAGTTAGTGGAGCTCAATCCATCTGAGAGAACCAATCGCGATCCATGAAGGCTCAAACATGTCGGACCACTCTCGAATCATGTCTCAACTCGACACTATGGAGAACATCATTCTCAACCTCTTAGGTCATTTCACTCCTTGGGCTCAACCCCTCAGCCGGAAACACTCTCGTGCGTCGGGTATCCACAAGCCATAAGGCACCTTGGGCTCGACCTCTAGCCGAAACAACTCTCGTGCATCGAGTATCCACAAGACACAAGGCCTCAACACAACACAAACACAATCAAAAACAATAATAATACATGCTCAAACAGCCCATAATTGGCAATCAAACCCCACAACCCGACTATTACAACACAATACTATTATTTCACGTCTAGCCGTCCACCGACGAGCCACTAACCAAGCTAAGGATTACCATCCTAACCAGTATATCCTAAAGCTTTACAAACATCCCACACGCCACTCTACTTATCACTAACATCAAGGGACACGGCCAAATCAGCCCAAGTGTCACCACGGCCGTCACATGCCATCGACACAGTCGATACGATTGTTGATTCAAATATAACAAAAAATCGTCAGAACCATTGAACTTAACCACTCTAATCCCTCATTTACCTGTCAATATTATCACCTAATCTTATTTACACTAACAACCCACAACTTGCTACAAGAACCACACGCCTCACACACGGCCTCTCCACACGAGCCTAACAATTTGCCATGACTATGATTCTCTGCACTCAAGCCCGAGCCACCAACAAAAACAACACCTTATACACACGTTTATCACTATTTAAACAGTAGAACAAGAGTTCAATAATAGCAAAAACACAAGCCATCACCAAACAGTCATCACACACGTCAACACGAACGACAACGGCTATGGAATTCATGCCGACAAAGGGAGGGACAAGACTAACATACCTTAGTTTCAATCCTAGACGAACTTGAACCTACTTCCTAAAGGCAGTCCAAAATTCTGCCGAAATGCAACCAACACAACTCAACAACAAAACAAGGCAAATGAAGCTTGCCCGACAAGATTTATAGAAATTCGACGGTAGAAACTCCGAGACAACAACCTAACGGGGCTAACACACCTATAACCAACCTATATAACCAAGGAAACCAAAGGAAGAAGTCTTACCAACAACGTCACCACGAAATAGCCACCAGCATCCCGGAAAAGACTCCAAACCACGGACTACATCAAGCTCCCGACTTCTCGATATCAAAATCATGTTAAACTATGGATTCCTACCTTAGGAACACTTAGAACACTTAAGGGAGAGTTAGAGAGAGGTTTATCATGAATAAAATTGCTTGAAATGAATTTGGATGAAGAACAACCGACCAAGGGGTTATTTATAGTTCTCCACCGCCTTAGACTCTCGTGACGTGCCTGCTTGCGCGGTATCGCGAAAATGCGAATATCTCTCTACTCAAAAGTTGGATTGAGGAACGGTTTTAATGAGATGAAAACTAGACTCATAGATATTTAATTTGATAGGTCGCACACCCCCTAATTCCTTATAGATTATGAGAAACACTTCGAGACATTTGACATAAATTTCAAGGAGTCTCAAGAAGAAAATTTGGCGATAACTTTTTTCTGAATTTTGTTCTACAACTTGATCGACGTCCAATTTTAAATATAAGCATAGAGTGATTCAAATAAATCATAACACTTTTTTCTTAGCCTATTAGGTACTCTTAGTCCTACCTCGAAAGAACGATTTTATCGCTATTATCCAGGGTGTACAATATTCAAGTTCTTCCGGCTCTATTTCTAATTCGTTAATTTGTTAGTACAATCTCATGCTAGTACCCTTCTTTCCTCTTACAATCATCAATAATATGCAATTAAAATATACAACAGGGAATATACCGTTAAGAACATACCATCAACAATTCTATGATCAAGAATCTACCCATATTCAATAATTACAACATATTATTCATCACCTCTCTCTTCTTGTTATTCGGATTACTTACCCCATTCTTAACAACTATGTCACTATGATTTTATACAAGTCATCTTCAACATTCTATTTCTATATTCACCCATCAATTGTACATCAATTGTACACACATATACGAGTTACTAATCGAAATCTAACACAATAATAAGGCATAACCTACCTAAGCATCATTCTTCTGCCAAGAAATGATGGGGTTGCATTCTTGCCTCGAGCCTTGGTGTTCTTACAAAGAACGTTCGGAAGGATGGTGGAATTCTTGTCCTTCTATAGTCACCCTATTCATTTCCTCGTTAGAATAACAAAACTTTCCTTCCTAGATGCTTTTAATAACTAATACTTGTTAGAAAAGGATCCGAGTCTTAAAAGTAGGAAAATTATGAAGTTTTGTCTGCGTCGTCCGCTACAGCGATTCAACAGTCCAGCTATAATGAAGAAGCATCCACCACAGCGGCCCTGTCGCCGACCCACTAAATTTTTACTCGGCCCATTTCATCCTTTACAAAATTAATTTACTTTCATCCCGAAAATAAAATCAGACCTGTAAAAAATTTAAATTCTTCCTTCAACGTCATTAAAGCTCTATAATGAGCGGACGAATCGTTACAGTGGGAGAAACATACCTTGGTCCTTTGAAACTTTATGAGTGGTATTCTAATATTGTAAGAATAATAATTTAAAGGATCTTTAACAAAATAATGAGTCTATTGGTCTATTGACATATAATTACACATCGAGAATTAAATTTGCAATATTCTCAAAACTAACTAGTGATTGTACTTAAACAACAATCTTGGAGCAGTAAACTTTTCAGTGTGAATTTAGAGAGGAGAGAATAGTATTTCAGATACAGAGATGCTTTAGTGTTTGAGATAGAGAGAAAGGTTTTGACTGTAAGCAGTCGAGATTCCAGACATTGTCTTTGAGCTAGATAGTGGAGAAAAGGTTAGAGTGTGAGCCTTTGAGATGTTTTGAAAGAGGAGGAGGAGTCTTGCTTATGTAGTAGAAGAATCTCAATCAATATGAATTGTGAATAAATACAGGAATCAATTAGCTATCACATAGTATCAATCAAATGAAATCTTTTCCATAATTAGCATAATAAAATCAGAAGGTGTAAAACTATCTAAAGTTTACCATAATCAACATATGCTACAGCTATTCCAAATCATTTGAGAAAAGAGAAAATTACTCACAAATAATTCTTCCCTTAAATATAATAAACAAGATCAATTTAGGTGTATGTCATGCCAGAATCTACCAAAACTATAGCACTAAAAACTGTCACTAAATTGTATACATTATCAAGTAACCATAAGAATTGATTTAACATCCTTAAATAATGCAACTAAAATAATCAAGTATTAAAGCTTTCCAAGACTATACCAAATAAGACTTTAAGATCACCAAAATAAATAAATGGCAAACAATTACATGGTTTGAATCCATATAGAGTAAAATCTGCCAATTACTATATTCGGTAAGTCAAAGTTTATCGTAATTAGAAAAGTACCAAGATTATTAAAACTATTCAAGGAAGTAAAAAAGAGAGGAAAACAGACTGATTCGAGCATCAAAATTTTTTATGTGTACACAAGTAAAGAAAATACCTTAAGTTACCATAATTAATAAATAAAGGACTGCCTTAAATCAAACTTAAAGGGAAAGGAAATTGATTATTCAAGGCTAACAAAAGTTTACCAAATATACAGGTACTTATAGTTGTCACGTATTTAGCAAGAAATGTAATCATTCAAGGATTCTCTAGAAAGATCCAGTACTACTGAAGCATAAAGACCTCATATTATCATATTTAGCATATATTTTATAAAATAAACTTGAGTAATAAAGCTGCCTCGTGATTAGTTAAAGAAAATAATTGAGGGAAAACATGAATCATAAATGATTTCCCTTAATCATAGACATTGAGTCAACCATATACATAATCAGTCAAAGTCTACCAAAAACGGAGTAATTTATAGATTGGCATATATTGTGCAATGTCAGAATAATTAAGTTATCATATTTAATCAAGTAGCAAAGCTGTTAAGTCAATTAAAGAAAATAACTTAATTATAGATCCTTGCCATGATTATTTAAATACTATAGCTGTCACACGAGTATGACTAACTACACAAGTACCAAATCTCTGATTTATCATAATCAACATATAAGATGGTCAAGAATCACAGTGAAATAAAGAAAATTTTATATTAAAATTTGTGCCTAAGTAAATAAATGTATTATCATACGATAAATAGAACATTTGAGTCGTCATATTCAAACATATAAGACCTATCATGACTAAATTTTAAGAAGGAAAGGAAACTCATTAGACAAGATTACAAATAAAATTCGGACTTTATCATAGCACAAAGGATCGAACACAAATAATAACATATTATCCAAACTATGATATTAATCAGGCAGGAGTGAGTAAGCATACAGAATGATAATAAAATTAGTCACAACATATACTAGGATTATCATTACACATAATATTTACAGATTTTCACATATAACAATCTAAATATCTAGAGAAATAAGTCCGCAATCGAAATAGTTATTTATAGAGAATTAGGTTAAGAAAACCCACACCAATTAGGAATTCTCATACATGATAGTATACAAACATAAAGGAGTAGAAATTAGTAGAAATTGATACCTAAAATTCACGAATTTCAAATATGGGACATTGTTAGTGATGAACTTGTAAAATCTACATCTCCTCGAAAGTAGTAGGTCCACATAGCTTTGAGCAATGAGGGACCAAAAGTGTGTTTTTGTTTTGTATTTGCAATGCCAAAGCCTCTCCAAAATTCATTGGAGAAGAAACAGTGGGGGTTTCGCGTAGAGGAGTAGAGAGGGAAGAGAGATTGCGAGGATTATTTGGTGGTGGTTAAAGCACAGAGGTGTAGAGGTGGCACTAACTGTGTGTTTAAAGGTGAACATTGTAAGGGGTTCGATGGAGTTTGGGGTGTTGACACCTAATTTTGACCTCATTATATCCCGTCTAAGCTACATATCAATATATCTGT
>JACEIK010003470.1:103729-118903 GCA_018107945.1 Datura stramonium | reverse complement strand
CCTATATTCCTCGGGCAAAGGGAGATATTCTCTACTAATGAGGACCCCTTATCCTGTGGTAGCACATAGTTCTAAGAACTGAGTGTGCCAGAACCCTAGCCTACTTGGTGATAAATACTACTATCAACTAAACATAAACATTGATTATATGAAACTTATATCCTAAGACTATTCAGAACTACTTTATCTAAAAGTGTTCCGAGAGCCAAAAGGACCATGAACATACTGATACTAATGGCTCAAAACTGATGTTCTAAGACTAGTCAGAACTACTTTATCTAAAAGTGTCTTGAGATTCTAAGGAACCATAAACATACTGATCATACTAAAATCATGAGGAAATTATAGGCTTAAATCATGTTGTAAATCATGCATACTAAGATCATGGTAAAATCACGTATTCAGAGGGACCATATTTTTTTAAAACAATGCTAAATCATGGGTTGAATCTTAGAAATCATGCTAGTATCAAATCATGGGAGTGAAATCATAAACATTACATGCTATTCCTCATGAGAATCTTGAAGAGCATGGAAAACATCAGGGAAATCGTACATAGAATGGAAACCCTAATACATGGTTTCTAGAGAATTAAATTTGTTAGGGTTTCTGAAAATAGTTGGGACACAAGGGTAAAACAAAACCCTTGTTGAAGTCCCACATACCTGGCTTGAAGGAGTCTCTACTAGAACTTGAATCTTGAAGCTCTTCGATTGGAACTCTAGGTGTTCTTGATCCTTGAGAGAAGAAAAAGAGAAGAATTATACGGTGATTGAGGGAAAAATAAGGGATTTAGACTAGGAACAACCCTCTAATATGCCCATTAGGAATCCCAAGATGACCTCACTTAGGAGTTTAAAGCATAGAAATTTTACTAAAATACCCTTGGAAATTTGCATTAAAAATATGTCCGTCAATGGCAATGACCAACCCAATGAGTCGTTGTCTGACCTAACGACTCATTGGATCCATCCATTACTTTTGGAGCTAATTTGTTACTTTCTGATTCTTTAACTAATGACTAGACAGGATGACCCGTCATCACATACCACGAGTCGTCCTATGACTCGTGGTCAGTGTACTATCCTTGCACCTTATCTGAGCTTCTTCCAATGGATCATCATCATCATGGGTTGTCACTTGTCATAACGAGTCATTACATTCTTTTGTTGCTGCTGAACTAATTTTTGAGCCTTTCTGAACTCCACTTAATGCCCTATCAGGATAATCCATTACATCATGTAACGAGTCATTACTTGACTCGTTGGTCCTGGAAAGTCTGGACTGCTGGCTTACAATGAGGCATATAACAGATTGTCGTTACTCACAATGACTCACTTCTTGAGTAATCCTGTGACAAAATTTTTACTTTTATGTTGGTTTCTTGCTTCATGTCTAGGATCTGATCTTAGGGACTTTTGGAGTGTTATAAAGACATTTTTAAATAGTTCATAAAATTCAAGGCTTTAGCCTTTAAGTCTATTTAATATAAATTTCAACTTTTAATTTGCAAATAAAGTGATACAAGAATACAAGTTATAACTTAGAAATGTAAGAAGAATACCTAATCTACACAACCACATTCTAGGAAGGGTTCTGTTTGATTAGGACTCTAACTCTCTAAGTAGCTAATTTGCACATCTAAATTAAAGTTAAAAAATAAAAAAAAAGTATTATTTTTATTTTTCACATATTTTTCATTATTTTTGTAATTTCTTCAATGTCAAGCATGAGGTGTTGGTCCTATTGCAGTATCACATGGACCTCTACTTGATAATATATCTCCTATCTCTTTGTTTTGATCTAATCTAATCTCTGAACATATTAGAACTTCCAAAGGATTACTACCCAATGAATGTTTGGTATCTCCTAGTTGCTACCTTGCTTGCTAAATGTGCTCTCTGATGCAACGGTTGAAATTGACACATTTAGCACGTTTCGAGCCATTGCTGCAAGAACTGAAAACTACTTTGTGTTGTATCTCCACCATACCAATGAAAAAAATTCCTTCTTTGGCTCGTTCATCTTCTGCAACTAAAATTGAAGTTCATCAAGTTCCTGCTACTTCAGGTTTGAGAAGTACCAAAAGTACTTTGATGTCGCTCAAGCACATGCAAGCGCACATAGTTGTCAAGTAATATAGGACAGTGAAGTCCCAATTATCGATACAACAGAGACTTATCATATTAATCATTTAAGGTTAACATTTTATTTAACTATTCAAAAAAACACAGCTAAAATTGGGGAATGGTTATGAGATTAAACTACTAAAACTTGAAACGTAAATTAACTAATGAACTAAATTGTTGCAAATATTTTTGTAATTCAAATGATGATGAAAATATAGGGAAATGGCACTTTCACTTTAGGTTGAATTTTCAAGACTTGAATACACTAGATTAATTCTTCCTAAGGTTTCTAGTCGCAAGTTACTATCCCATTTCTTGTCATTCTCCCGAACATCCAAGAACTATCCCATGAACCAAAATGCCTATATCCCTATAATTACAGGAGAAGCATGAGACAACGGTTATGGCTACTTGTATATTAACTAAATAAGGATGAAGAGTATATTCCTATCCTCATCATTAACTTCTATCTTAAGCTCAGTCGAACAAGAGTCTTTGAATACCTATTCTATTCGTACTTTTAACCCTTTTAGCTTTCTCTCTCGATTTCAACCAAAACTCAATAGATTTATTTGAAAGGTAATCAATCCAACGAATAAGCAATTAACATAAGTAAGAATAAACAACCTTTATAAAGAATTAATACTAGCATAAACAAACTATCAAACTTCAACCATTAGCTATGGAAAAAACACTATAATATGAGTTTAGCCACTCATATTAAAGCGGAAAAAAATACATAATCATCATTCTAAGTAAAATGATTAAAAAAAACCTAAGTACTTGTCTCTCCTCCCAAAAGCTGCTTACAATGATCAATATGATCCCAAAATATGATGTACGATAGCTAACAAATGACCTACATGATATATTTATAAGTGAGGCCTCAAATAATGCTTTTTCCCTCAAGTATTTCACTTCAAAATTAGCAAAATCCATCCCGGAATAAGTCTGGCGCGCGCGCGCCACCCAGTGCGTTAGGTCTAGCTCAATTTTCCTCTAAATTTTTGCTTCGAGCGTCCGACGCCAGCCAATGCACCAAAGTGTTAGTCAAATTTCTCAGCATTTGGACCCCTCTGGTGCACCACACCACCAAAAGCACTAGAGTGTTAGAAAATTTTGTAAGTTTGGGATACTTCTAGCACGCCATGCCACTCATCTCGCCAAAGTGTTGGTCAAAATGTCCTCCGAAGTTAGAGACCTGTCGCGCCATGCCAACCATAGCACCAACTTTTGTGCAAATTTCTCTGAAGTTTAGGGGTTGTCGCGCCACGCCAGCCATCTCACCAGGCCAACTTTTGCTGATTCTTTATTCACGCCTTAGGTCATTTTTAGTTTTTTTTTGGGTCTCCTACTCAAAACATCTAAATATATGTTAGCTCAAAAGACACACAGAAACAAGAATGCATGCATTTCATAAGGATTATGAACTCAAAAAAAGGCAAAATATGGGTAAAAATATGGAAAATAAGCATAAGAATATGCCCAACATCACCACCTCACAATTAAATCATTGTTGGTCCTTAAACAATCTTTAATGTCATGCACAAACTTATATTTTCTCACCACTATCAATTCTCACTTACCCAACTAGCATAGAGCATATGACTAAGTGGTTCATCAATATATAGCAATTCACATCAAGCACATACAGAGTTTTCACATTCAAAACTACACAACTTCTATAACCGACTCATCTTTTCAAAACAGGGTCAACATGATTAAGTATGAAATATGCAACATATAGTACACCGACTTAGACATATTGTGTCCCTCAATTTTAGTGATGTTCCTCTCTCAAATATCAATGCAAAACGTGAAACATAATAAGCAAGGCACACTCACACTCACAAACGATGCATCATACATATGTCACATACCATAAGCTTACCCTTTATATATATTTAGACTACTTAGTTATTCAAGTGATTAAGATCATAAGAACTTATTTTAGTTGTAATGTCGGCTAAGGGACGGGAAGGAATGATTTTCTTTGATAATGACTACCAATCCTAAGCACTGTAACACATTTTTCATCTTTCTTGTCCACCACTTTTCATTTCATTCACCCTTTTCCTTTTCTTTTCATGCCCCCTTTTTTCTTCACTACTTGACTGCTAGTTTTGGCTTATAAGCTCAACAAAAATAATCAACCATTAAAATCTTTTATGAATGTTCTAGCATCAAGTAGAAAGCATTTCGTCTCTTTCCTCTTCTTATTATCCACACATTTTTTTAATTTATTTACTTTACATTAACTTTTTCTACCTCGGTGGACTCCTCATTCTTAACTCTCGAATTGTCTAAGACTATCTTTGGATCAAAAATTCTGGAGGTCACACAACAAAAAGGCATGAGCTTTTTTTATGGCTAAGAAGGAAATTCAGGCTTATGGCTCAAGGGGGTTAACTAGGAAAAATGTTCATGGAGGTAAAATAAACACGAAAAACATGGCTTTTTCAAAGAAATGCCTTAATCATCTCTTAATTATTTAACAACTAGCCATCAAGCATACACCAAAGGCAAGTTCTAGATACCATATTATGTACAAAATACAACAATTAAGCTCACCTCTCATCGCGTCAAGAATCTAGTTAGTTTCCTATAGCTTTACATTCATACAATCACATTGAATGACACTTTTCGTTATTGAGTATCTTGAGTCGAGTCAAAGAACTCTGTGTGTTTATCATGGAATTCTCACTTATGCATTCATGATGACCACTTCATTACCTCTAGCTTAGTTGCTAAGTGGAATGTCAAAGAACACACAAGTAAATGATATATGATTCAATCCTAAAAAAAAATATGACTAATTTTTCCTTAAGACGGTCGTCATCCATCCATCGTCAGGAAGGATTACTACTCTATGACGACAAAAACAAAAAAAATGACTCTAAAATTAAACCAAATAAGCATACTAATAAAGATGAACAAATTATCACACCATAACAACACATTATCCAGTTCCCAATCATAATCATTAATATCTATTACAAACCAAACCTAATCAATCACAGAGCTACTACCAGAGGGAATGATAACTAATGCTATAGCCTACTATGAATTTAGCAAAGAAAGAGTAAACGGGAAAATCTTTCCTCCACCCCACACTTAAATAGTACACTGTTCCCGGTGCACAAGCAAATATAACAAGTAGGTAGAGAAAAAAACTTCCTGGGCCTCTAAGTATAGTAGTCATCATTAGGATTATACTCCTGATCATCATCATCATCATCCTCTCCATCAACCTACATGGCACCTGTAGTAGCATCATCCTCCTCATTATTTCCCAAGTCATCAACACCATCAGTCAGCACCATGGGCTCATCGACGTCCAAAGGCTACTCAAAAGATAGCCCCATTCTGCACATCAGCATCGCACTCTCAGTGAGTGGGTTCCACTCCTTCATGGATGACATCTTCTCATCAGTGGCAGGTCTACCTCCGATCCTCAGCTGCAACTTTAGCATCCCAGACATGCGACCTCTCCAACTATCATCTCGAATCTGGTGATCAGATATAGTGAGAAGTGGATTTGTAGAAGTGATAGGCTCCTTGACCTTCATGACATCAATCATCTTGCCCACCAAGTGCCCTGTTGGAGGTAGATGAAGATCTGCCTCTTCTTCCTCAATGCCAGCATCTCTCAGAAACTAAGTCAGGAGACTACCATGACAATACTTTCATCTGCAGCTGTCCCTTGACCTCCTCATTCTATCTCTACGCACTGCACCAAAGTTGACGGTAGCCCTTTCATCAGCATGTATACCAACACGATTCACTCTCTAATGATCTTTATTATGTGTGTCCCAGGGAGAATCATGGCACAAACAAACTTCACCCAAACTCTCGCCTCCTTATTCAAGTAGGAGAACGAAAATGTAGAGTGAGTGTCACTGTGGTCCCTTTCCCAACAGGCTGATGAATACTCTTCACAAAGTGTATGGAGAATGTCATGGTATGGGAGCTTCTCAAGCAAAATAAAGTACTCAGATGAGTCTACCATAGGTGTACCAAGGAAGGCATTGAATGTCTTAGCAGTGAAACGAAAAACCTGACCCCATATTTTGACCTTGGTGCTCTCTCTAAAGAAAGTGTCCCAATTTGCATAAAATTCCCTCATCAAAGTGAGGTTGCACTCTTCAGGCTTGACAAATACATATCACAATCCCAACTCAAGAACATTATCACAAATGGTAGGGAACTCAAGTGCGAGGTGAATTTTGTCAATCCAGTTCTCCGAAGCATATTTGGCCTCCTTTTGTGGTTGGAACCTCTTTTCCAATGAGGCTCCAAAGCTTTGGCTTCGAACCTCCTAGTAGGGGTTCCCTTGGTGGCCGAGGAACTTAACCCTTTAGTTCCCTTTAGGAGCCACTTGAGACCTTTGTTAGCGATCTCTACTTCCTTTTCTTTGTCAAGCTTTTGATGCCATGACACCTGCCAAATCAAAAATCAATAACTTCAAAAGATTAGTTCGTCAACAAAAAGGCTAGCTAATTAGGTGTAACGGGTGTAAAATGACCCCACACTTAATTTGCTAGCATACTTGTGAGAATTTTTCAAATAGGGTACTCAAGACTTCCCCCATTGTCATTCCAAATCTCAACAACCAACATTATCCACTAACCTTACACTACGCCCAAGTTCATCAATTTTTTCACATCTCTCTTAAATTTTTGCTTTTTTAAAAAATGCCTCACTTTGGCCATTCCTTTCCCTTTTCCTCTTGTAATTCATAATTCAAGCAATCCACATATGGAAATAGTTACAATTAATTCATTCAACAATCCACATGAAATTTACTACAATCCACAATGATAAATTGAATTTTTCAACAACTCAAGATCTTCACACAAGAATTTCAAAATTAAGCACTTTCTCTCTCTACAATCAAGGCTCTACCCACCAATTTCATGAAATTTAATTCATCTCCCCCTTCATCTGAGCCAACTAAAAATTATTAAATTCAACCAAAAATAAGCAACCCAAACAAGGATAACATATTATCATAGAAGAACTTGAGAGATGAAGCTAATAAAACCCATAACATGAAATTCAAGGTTTCCACTAATAATGTTGATTTTGGATCTTTAACTTGGGGAAGAAGGGTGTGGGAACATGCTATTAACATTAAATAACCAAGAGAGAAGAAAATTACTTACTTGATTTGGAGAGATTAGCTTCACCAAACTCCTTGGAGAAGACAACAATGGGGAAAAGGGGAGGGGAGAGATACAACCAATATGAGAGATGAGAGAGAATTTTACTACTTTTTATATTTCACTTTTTAATGAAAGAGGATGAATGGGGATTTAAAATAAAGGTGCGGAGCATGGGTTTCTAGTAATTTTATGGTCCTTGGGTCAAATTTTGACCCATGGACCAAAAACTTTTCGGCCAACATACACCTGGTGTGGTGCGTCAGTCACCTTGCCACACACTTACAAGAAAATATTTCTCTTCATGGATTGGGTCAGGCGTAGTGCACCCCCCAATGCACCAACCTAAAAAAATTTATCTTTCTGAAGTTTAACACCTGGCGCCCGACGCCAGGTATCTCGCCCCAAACTTGAACTTTTTTAGCTCATTTTCCAGGCCCTTTTTGCCTCAAAAGACCTGTTCATTTCTATAAAACCAAAATGTTAGAAACATGGGTTGCTTCCTACCAAACGCCTTAGTTACAATCATGACACGATATTCACGGGTTTCCTCCCATGAAGCACTTGATTTAACATCACCGGCACGATGCAATTCATTCTCACTCCTTCGTTTGAGTGAGATGGTTAGGATTCTAAAAACCTGTTAAATTCTCATGCAACACATGCTGCTCAACTGCTTGGTTACACCCTTTAGACTCTACCGTTGGTTTCACCGTGAACTCCTATAATAAGGTGGCCACATTGCCATTCTAAACACATCAAATACTGCCTCCTAACCATCCACATTCATTGACACTTACCCGACTTCACCTTTATAACCGCATTAGCGGTGACTAAGAATCCTCTCATAAAAATGAGGGAAATTGCTGCATCTGCTTCATAATACAGGATTACGAAGTCCATAGGTAAAATGAAAGGTCCCACCTTGATCAAGACGTCCTATATGATTCATCAGGATAAGCTAGAGACTAGTCGGCAACCTGAAATGTCACCATGGTAGGACATGGTTCACCTAAAACCCAAGATTCTGAACAAGGATGCAGGCATCAAATCAATGCTTACACCCAAGTCACACAGTGCTGGACCCACTTCTTTTTTACCAATAACCACTGGAATGGTGAAGTTCCCGAGGTCTTTCCACTTCTTTGGAATTTTGTTCTACACCCGAGAACTGCACTCTTCCGTGAGAGACACAATCTCAAACTCGGTAAGCTTCCTCTTGTTTTCCACAATATCCTTTAGATAGTTGGCATATTTTGGAACTTTCTACAACAAATTTACTAATGGTAAGTTAACATCTACCTACTTCAAAACATCAAGAAATTTTTGGCAAGCTGTGTCCTCCTTCTGCTTCTTAAACCTTTTGGAAATGGAGAAGGTGGTATGGGCTTCTACCAATTTTTGTTGTGAGTTGCTTGAATCACCAACCTCCTTCTTGGACATCACAACCTACTCTGCATCAACCTTCTTATCTCTGGGGATCACCACACCCAGCTCTTTTCCACTGCGCAAAAACATTGCGCTCACATTTTCCTTGGGGTTCTTCTCGGTGTTACTTGAAAGTGCCCTTTGCAGTTTGGTAGTTTGCTAAAGGGCCAATTGCCCCATCTATCTCTCCAGATCATGGAAGGAATTCTGCATCTCATTAACCACTTGAGTTTGCTGAACCATCCACTGTTTCATCATTTCCTCTAATGAACTGCCAAGTTGCTGGCTCTGAGGTCTTGGATAGTTGTTATAGGACCTTTGGAAATTCTGATTCCCTCTCCATGAGGGATTTTCTGCTTTCCTGTACCCCTGGTTGTAATTGTTACCTGCAAAACCTCCACCGTGACCTTGTTGTCCCACAAAATAAATAGACTCTAGGTTTAGTGGACAACCTGAATAGGCGTGGACTTCTCCACATACCTCACATAATGGTGGTGGAGTCTGGACCTGGTGAACCTGCTGAACCTGGCTTCCTGTGGTGTGGTTACAATATCACTAATCACATTCACCAGCTAACTAATATCTACTCAGATTGCTGCCATACTATCTACCTCGAGCTCTCTTAGCACCTTGGCTGCTGTGAACTCTCTACCTGAGTCCTAATAGCCTTGGCTCCCCGCTAACATGAGATTCAAAAGAGCCTCTATTTCATCGTAGCTCTTTGACAAAATTTGTCCCTGTGCAGTAGCATCAAGCAAGATTTTTTACTCTGGTTTCAGCCCCTCTATAAAATTATGCCCGATAATCTCCTTCGATTGCATGTGGTGCAGGAGATCTCTCAAGTAGCCCTTGTATCTTTCCCAGGCCTGAGCAAAGGTTTCACCATCTTTCTATACAAAATCAGAGATCTTCCCTCTCAACTCTTTTGTCCTCCTTGAAGAGAAGAACCTATTGATAAATTTGTTGAAAAGAGCCTCCTACGTGATGATGGAACCTGCTGGCTCATTCTGAATCCAATCTTTGCCTTCACCAATCAGTGAGAAAGGAAACAACATGAGCTTAACATACTCATCTAACATGTTCTGATAGTGAAAGTTCTCGCTCAGGTCCACAAATGTCGTCAGATATTTGTGAGGATCCTCATGCGGCTTGTGTTGATATTGGCAAGTATTTTTGACCAACTGCACGATCCCTTTCTTCAACTCGATATTTTTAGCTGGTCGGCTTGACGATCGCTATGGAAGCATTCTCCAAGTTCGGCCTACCAAAGTTAAGCACTAGAACCCTCTCCTGGTTGTTGCCCTGTGCTTTATCATTATTCTCCATATCTAACCTATGAAAGGTTCTCTCAATTTCTAAATCAAAAGAAACCAAAGATGGTCCATGACTTCTCGTACTTGGCATACACTAAGCATACAACACCTATAGACCTCAACAACCAACAAACAAAACATAAAATATAGGATAGCAGAATAAAAAATCCTAAACTAAAAATGATTAATCACTCTTTAAGTCTCCTGCAATGGTGCCAAAACCTTGATGTCGCCCAAGTTCACTCAGGGGCACATGATCGTGAAGTAATATAGGACAGTGAAGTCCCATTTATTGATCCCTCAGAGACTTATCAAATTAATCATTTAATGTTAACACTTTATTTAACTATTCATAAAAACACAAATAAAATTGGGTAATGGTTTGGAGATTAAACTACTAAAACTTGAAATGTAAATTAACTAATGAACTAAAACTGTTGCAAATGTATTTGTACTTCAAATGATGATGAAAATCTAGGGAAATGGAACTTTCACTTTAGGTTGAATTTTCAAGAATTGAATACACTAGATTAATTCTTCCTAAGGTTGCAAGTTGCAGGTTACTATCCCATTTCTTGCATTCTCCTGAACATCGCAGAACTATCCCATGAACCCCAACGCTTATATCCCTATGGTCGCAAGAGAAGGATGAAACGACGGTTGTCACTACTTGTCTATCAACTAAACAAGGTTGAAGGGTGATGTGATGTGGACTTACAGCACTATTCACGCTCAAAACTAAGAAAATAGCATGGACTTAGGTGTATTTTATGTGGATATGAGGCCCTTTTCTTGTGTTTTTAGGATAAATGGGTGTTGGAACAATAAATTGCAAACGGAAGCTAAAAGTGTGAAAAAAAGGGCAAAAGGTGCATACCACAGTACGATCCGTAGGATGGACCTACGAATCGTACTAAGGGCATTGATGAGAAGCTGAAAGTTTAACCTGGAAGACTGATCAAATGAGACTTGTCACGGATCGTACCATTGGTGGTACGACTCGTGGAAAGCCAGTCGTGATGAAATCCATAAGAATTGCACAGGAGGCTGATTCTTAGTACGAGAGTACCCTATGATCCGTGAGATGAAGGTACGAGTCATACCATACCGGTCGTGGTGAAGTTCAGACAAAGTTCAAAATATCAGGATCAAGCCACAAGTGCAATGTACGAGTCGTAGGATCTTGGTACGAATCATACCTTGGCCCAAAACTTAGCCAAAATTCAGTCAACACTTCAAGCCATGAGTTGATGCCACGGCCCGTGAGAAGATCCTATGAGTCGTAGGTGGACCCGTGACGAGGTTGGCTACAGATATGGAAAGCAGTCCTGTTATTTTAGGAAAAGGATTCTTGTGTCTATATAAATACTTTTTATGTTTTATTTTTTAGAGAGGACAACAATTAGACTTAATTCTAGTAGGAAAACATTGTAGTAAGCAATTGTACATCGTTGAAAGAGAGAATTGAGTTGGTTCAACCTTATGATCAACCTTTTCTTGAACTATTATTGTTGTTGCTACTTGTTATTCAAGATTTCGTGGTTTAATTGAAGGAATCATTTTTCTCAATCATCTTTATAAGTATTGTTTTATGTTTTCAATCATGAATACAATTCACAATCTTACAACTCTGAGAGGCTAAAATCTCCATAGCTAGGGTTTTGGGAACCATGGTGGATTAATAAGTTAGGGTTACACAAAGTGAGTCTAAAACCAATACTAATTACTTATATTGTAATCTCTTCATCTTTAATTATTCTTAGCGGTGTGCAACGTTAGGAAGTGCCTAAATTCTTTACTTGATTTGGTCAAAGAGGTAGAGATTAGGAAAAGAGAATTACAACAGAGCCTTGGTCTTGATGATCATTGTATTAACTTGAGTTGTGGTCGCGGGATAGTTATATCTGGAACTTAGTGATAATGGTTGGTTTGCAAAACTCATGAAACTTGGTCGAGTAATTGAGGATAGTCATTCAATAGGGATTGGTCGATCGTTTGAATGAACCTAAGTTATTAGTTCTGTAAGTAAGTATTGGTAGAGATCACGAGTGTATATCCAAAGCTGTTATGAATCCATGGGGAACATAAACCCTAGTTATTCCTTTAATTATTTATTCACAAATATAATCTTGACTGCTGTTTATTTCTATTATTGATTTTTATTAGATATTCCCCCCATTGTGAAGTAATTACCATACAAGTTCATCTACCAGCTGTAATCTAGATCTTCCATATTCCCTGTTAGTTCGTCCCCAACCTCTAGTTGGGTTCTTTATTGACAACATCCGCTTCATACTTCAGTTGAAGTGTGGTTTGAGCGTTATCAAAGGGTATAGACTTATCTTCATCAACAACTTCTATCTTGAGCTCAATCAAATAAGAGTCTTTGAATACTTGTTCTATTCTTACTTGTAACCCTTTTAGTTCCCTCTCCCGATTTCACCAAAAATCCAACATATTTATTTGAAAGGTGATCAATCTAATGAATAAGAAATTAACATAAGTAAGAATAAACAATCTTTACGAAGAATCAATACTAGCATAAACAAACTATCAAACTTCAACCATTAGCTATGTCCGAAACCCTAGAATATGAGTTTATCCACTCATGTTCAAGTGAAAAAACAAAGACATAATCATCATTCAAAGTAAAATAATAAAGAAAAGAATAAAAACCTAAGTACTTGTCTCTCCTCCCAAAAGTTGCATACAATTGTCAATACAATCCCAAAATGTGATGTACAATAGCTAACAAATTACCTAAATGATATATTTATAAGTGAGGCCACAAATGATGCTTTTGTGCTCAATTATTTAACTTCAAAATCAGCAAAATTGTCTCGGAATAAGTCTGGCATGCTGTGCTACCTAGTGCGTCAAGTCTATCTCAATTTTCCTCTAAAGTTTTACTCCGAGCGCCCCGCGCCAGCCAATACACCAAGGTGTTAGTCAAATTTATGAGCATCTGGACCCCTCTAGTGTGCCACACCACCCAAAGCACCAGAGTGTTAGAAAGATTTCCTATGTCTTGGATGCTTCTGGCGTGCCACGCCACTCATCTCGCCATGGTGTTGGTCAAATTTTCCTTTGAAGTTAGGGACCTAGAGAGCCATGCCACCCATAGCACCAACTTTTGTGTAGATTTATTTGAAGTGTAGGGGTTGGCGCGCCACACTATCCATCTCACAAGGCCAACTTTCGCAAACTCTTTTTTCTTCACACCTTGGGTCATTTTTGAATCCTTTTTCCTTAGTTTTCTACTCAAAAGACATACAGAAAGTGAATTCATACATTTTCTAAGGATTATAAACTCAAAACAAGGCAAAATACAGGTAAGAATATGGCAAATGAACATAAGAATATTCCCAACATCATACTCTAAATAGAAAAATTAGTAATATCGTCATCATCATATGAAGAAGATGAAGAAGCAACATTAGAAGGAATGTTAGTACCAAGTGCATACTATGTAGTAGATGTATCTACTATATTTGCATAAGAATTATAAATTGTTTTAAATGTGCATTTAGGATAGACATATAGGTCATGATCCAAGGGTTTTCATTTAGTCCAATTTTCATATATGTGTACAAATTTGTAACTAAATTTTGAGTATCAATCATCTTAGGGGAAGGATTTAGAACAACACCAATTAGATAAATAGGGGGGATATGATAGAAATATTTTTAAAATTTTGCCATCATTTTTTCAACATCTTCATATCTATCATTCATCTTTAAATTATAAAGTAAATAAGAAATTTCAGCTATGTGAATTCAAACATTAGTAATAGTAGGGTAGTAAGCTCTAGAAAATTCAATAGTGGCTATACAAAATTTGCGTAAAAATTTCACAACCTCATCAACTTGTGTTCCAAATTTCAATAGTTAACATATATCTAGGATCAGTATAATAAGCATTAGCAATCTCAGTTATAGGAAATCTATATTTGAGACACCATTTTAAGAAAATATATATGTATAATTCTACCGAGTAATATCTAGGGGCGAAGGCCATATGTAGCACACTTACTCTTAAATTCTTTAATTCTAGAAGCTCTATTATTTTCTCGAATAACACCTACAACTCTTCTAACCATAGTAATCTCAGGTTTAAGTAATTCAAGGCTTCTTTTAACAATTAAATTATATACATGACATGTACACCTAACATGAAAGATTTCAACAAATGGTGGATGCAGATGTAATTTTAATAGTGACAAAGCAGCAGTATTATTAGAAGTACTATCAAAAGCCATACACCAAACTTTTTTAGAAAGATTATATTCCGCCACAATATCAATAATTATAGTTCTTATAAATGTAATTGTATGACTTTGATCTTCATCATATTTAAAGAAATAATACGTTTTTGCATTATAAAATTTTCTTCTATCCATTAACATGTAATTGGCAAATAGTCATTTCCATTAAAAACATGAACAATATCAAAAGTAACACTGACTCTACAAAGAAGGTTGTTAAATATATGTTGTAAGAAAAATAAATATTGTCCATGTAACCAAAAGATATCAGCTCTACACATACTTCTAGGAACACATATATATAAAGGATTATGAACTCTTTGAATATAAGTAATAAGATATGACGAGGATACAAAAGAAAACGGAAGATAATACAAAGCAATCATTTTTGTTAACTCCTCACGGATTCTTCATATTATCATATCTGATATGTTTTAGTTTTCGAATTTATGGTTGTTTGATCCTTGTTATTAACACCCTATTCTAAAGCATGTTTATTGTTTAAGAATTTTGTAAGTGTGCATGTCCCTCCCTTGCTACCTCCAGTAGTATATTTAAAAGGTTGTCCACAAAGATTACATTTAACTTATCGGTCCCCTCAATATCAGTAAAAAGCTTTTATACCATACTTCTCCTTCTACGATTTGTCGACTCCGATAAAGGTGGCCTACCACCTCTGTTTTTACCCTCCTCTCCCCGTGTAAATTAAGTCTGACCAACTCCACTAGTAGGTGTAGTCGGTGCATCATTATTATCTAATTCAATTTCTTCATCATCATTATCCTCTATGTCATAATCTTCTTGTATTTCTACATAATCCATAAGATTATCAGGCGACGTTCCAGATATATATGTAAAAAATTAATTTGCAGAAATAG